>JASCZW010015238.1:0-21027 GCA_034211315.2 Aedes japonicus | reverse complement strand
AAGGTGTCTAAGAAATGTTGGTTCAGGGGATTGGATGTGGGTCGAGACTTCATTCGTGTGATGTCTCACCTTTTATCCAATCATTATTCATTAAACGCTCATTTGTTCCGTATTGGGAGACAGCAATCTCTGTGAATGCGGACAAGGTTACCAGGACGCAGATCACGTTATTTGGTTTTGTCCTGAGTATCGTGGAGTCAGATCTGTGCTTTATGATTCCCTTCGGGCTCAAGGTAGACAACCCAATGTACCGATTCGAGATATTTTGGCTGCACGCGATCTGGAGTTTATGAAACTCATTTATGTGTTTTTGACTAACATTAGTCTTAGATTGTAGTTTGATTAACTTACTTGTTTAGGTTACATTTTTGAGGGTCAGTGCGTCAGTGTGTGATTGTGGTTGTGTGTGTGAGTATGGTTGCGTGTGTGAGTGAGAGATTTCTTTTTTTTAATTAAAAACGTTCAATTAAAAAATTGTAATTTGAAGTTCTAGATATAAGAAAACCAATGTTCCTTATGCTTTGTTCAAAATGTCCACCCCAATTTTCCCATCCTTTAAATTGTTATTCCTATTAACCTCGAGACGACCGCGAGTAATCGGTTCTATCCCCTTAACCTTAGTTCTAAGATAACTGATGTATATAAACATGAAAACTTGGCTCTGTAAAGTTGATTCGGTTGAGCCTGTACAAATAAATGAATTTATAAAAAAAAAAATAGGTCACCAAAAATTTTTCTTCAGATCGATTCTTTTCAAACTTTCTGGAAATAAAGTACTACTAAATGGTTAAGTTTTGACATCATTGGATTATTGAACCTCTTCTCCCAACCCAAATGCCCGCACCTTTGCCTTGACCCCTTTCATCAAATTTTGGGGAATGATAGGACTGACTTGCTTACCTACTTTTAACCACACTTTCTTTAGTTCAAGTTCATTTTCTATCAGTTTTGGAGTTTTAACGAGCTTTGCCTTCATGATTGCCCAAAATTTTTCAATTGGGCGAAGTTCCAGAGTGTTTGGAGGGTTGACGTCTTTTGGTACAAAAACTACATTATTATCTTTGTACCACTCTAAGACGGGCCGGGCATAGTGCCAAGATGCCAAATCCGGCCAAAACAGTGTCGGACCATCGTGAGATCTCAAGAAGGGCAGAAGTCGTTTTTGGAGACATTCGTCCTTGTAGATTTGTCCGTTGACGGTCCCAGAGGTGATGAAGGGCTGGCTCATTTTGCCACATGCGCAGATCGCTTGCCAGACAAGGAATTTTTTGGCGAATTTCGACAGTTTCTTCTTCCGTACACTCTCCGGAACGGCCAACTTAGAAGTGGCGACGTAGTGTTCCTGTCCTGGCATTTGTTTGGTGTCGGCTTTAATGTAGGTCTCATCGTCCATCACAATGCAGAACGGTTTTGTGAGCCACTCCCTGTAGTTTTCTTGCACGAGTTTTGGCCACCGAGTTCTATTTATCGCTCCGGTTCGGTGCCTTCTGGACCTTGTACACATGTAATCCAGAACGTTTCATTGTTTTCCGCACAAAAAAACTGAAACTTTCGCCTTTTTCGCAACATCCCTGATCGAAATGTTGGGATAACGCTTAAATTGGTTCAATACCATCCTGGCCTTCTCCGGATTTGATGTGCCACGTTTTTTGCCACTACCATTTTTCGCTTGGTTGTCTTACGGTCCTTGAACGTTTTGATCACATGAGATACGATTGAATGGCGATTCCGAGCTGTTTTCCGATCCATCGATGAGAAGCGTTTGGGTTTTCGAAGTCAGTGCCCAAAATTTGTTGGCGCACTATTTCTTCATTCGAAGCCATCACTGAAATCACTCGACCGATTTTCACGAAACTAATTCGACAAAGATTTTTTATTAGGGCCTAACTGACAAACGTAAACAATGGCTTTATCCGCGAATTTCTCGTCATTGAAAACACGCCTAATCATTCCACCACGGTCATTACGAAGCGGAAGAGTTCACCTATCGAATAGAATTGGAAGCTTACCTGGATAGCCTTCGTGCCATGAGAAATTAACGGAAGAAGCCAATGTTTACGTTTGTCAGTTAGGCCCTAATGAAAAATCTGTGTTGAATTGCACAATTGACACAACACAATGAAATACATTCAGTTAAAATTTCAATAATTTTTACCCACACGCTAAAAAGTTACGAACAATTGCGTGTGTCCAAATTTCATCGAATACAGTCTTTACTTCGGAACTAGGGGCTCTACAACAGTGAACCAATTTCAAATCTCTTGTTGCATATTGATTGTTGATACTAGTACCAACAATCAATATGCAACTAGCGATTTGAAATTGGTTCACTGTTGTAGAACCCCTTGGTCCGAAGTAAACCTTGAAGTCAGCACCTTGCTATACATATATGCGCCTTTGTTTTGATTTGCTGTGTTATTTTGACAGAATATTTGAGAGTGTGTTCGAGTGAGTTCATTATTAGGGGCGCATCATTAAGCTTGGGACCGAGCTTGGGATCGATGTGCTAGTACTGACTGAGCCAAGAAAAAAATCGTATTTGTTCGGGACCTACTGGTCTTAGAGTTAGTCTTTGCTAGTACCGACAGGTACCGAAAAGCGCAAGAATTATTGCAAGGTGCAGACTACAAGGTGTATTTCGGACCTAGGGGTTCTACAACAGTGAACCAATTTTTCAAATCGCTAGTTACATATTGATTGTTGGTTCAACGGTTCAACCAGCGACTGGATAGTCCTGAAGAAAATGAATGTATTTGTTGACTCAGGAAGTACTAGCACACCGGTTCCCAAGCTCGGTTCCAATGAGGTGTATACAGGAGGCGCAGAGAAAGGCGTTTGTCTGTATTAGTAACGAAAAATATGTAAACAATCCATGTTTTCAGATAGTGACGTAAAACTTCAAAAACAAGCGAATGATAACAAAGCAAGTTTAGTTTTTGTCTGCACAAGAAGGCATTTTTTGCCGAAACCTTCTAAAAACTATACCAAAAACCTAAAATATACATTCTGCCTTGTGATTCGCTGCTGTTGAGAATTGTTTTTTTAGATCTACGTCACGCATGTTTACAACCAACAGGCTGTGCATCATCTCACAAACATAATTACAGTATTTTGCATTACACTAATACAACTGAACCACTTTGCTCCATCTCATTGGCTTGGTCCCAAGCTTGATTATTCGCACCTAATAACGTAACTCGCACCAACACATCCTCAAATATTCTGTTAAAATAACATGGTCCAAATCACAGTGACGTCACACCTCAGATATGATAGATACTGGAACCCTTGTGTTCAGAAATTCGTGTGTGAGAAAAATGGACGGGAAACACGACGGTTATTGCTATCTCTCATACTCTCATGGTCAAAAATGAGGTTAGCTTTTTCCGTGCAATAGTCTGATTTTCATTTGCCGCACTGTTAGCCAGTGGGTTTTTTTCATTTGCCGCACATAATTTTTAACACCCGTCTCACTTAATACACAGGTTCGTTTCCAATGAGACTGATATAATCGGCACATAATTTTCAGTGGAGCGAGAAATGTCATTCAAATGTGTTTTCATTTTTTCCTATTCTATCCATCTTCGCACTTAAAACGAAATAAAAACCGTGCGCGAAAAACAATCGGCTGCTTTATCGTTCTAGGAGAAAAAAACCCCTGCAAAATCAGAGGGTTAGTCACTCTGCCACGTTGTGTTTGTGTTTCAGTGTGTCGGAAGGTGTTTCTATGTTTCAACTTATCTGTCAATACTACAATCGAAAATGTATGCTTATTGGCAACCATGGATCTTTTGAGCGGTTCACGCACACTTATGCATCATTTAAATCAGTCAGTCAGTCACCGTTCTACCGGTCGGTCGTATTTTTATTTTACTCGCGCCGCTTTATTGTAGACACGTATTTACTTTTTACAAGCTTTACAAGCTCTTTGTGACTATATAAACAATCCTTCAAACTAAATTCATTTAAGCCTGCTCTGTGCGTGTGTTTTAGTATTTTAAATTATCACCACAAAATGAACTGTAATGCACCTGAATGTCGTACATCAAGCTCTCTTCATCTTTGGAAGTGCAATGGTACATGTGGGCGGAGTTTCCATGCTGCATGCATTGGCGCCAAACGAGACTGGGAAGACAACCTCCGTAACTATGTGCTCCCACTTTGCCAACAGTGTGCTACTAATCTACTCGAAGTGGTAGATTTACGTAAAATTTTAGACAAGCAGATGGAGTGTCAACATAAAATAATAAATCAACTAAAAGGCATCACCCTCATGCATGAAGCGGTGGACACAATTGAAAAACGGTTGATAACGCTGGAACAGCACTGGCTCGAAGGTGCAAAACAAAATAAAAAAATGTTCAACACCTTGGCTGAGGCGCCAAACCATGCATCGTCAGCTGAGACTGCTGACCTAGTGCGGGAAGTTGCTCGTGATTCCGGTAGTGTTATTGCCGAGTCAATCAATGCTAAAATTGAAGACACGCTAAACCGTTTATCGGACAAAATGGACAATGATCGTGAAAATATATTGGCAATCGCTTCTGCGTCTGGTGATTTTCCATCGGATGTAATTATGGGAATTATGGACGAGGTGAAACTGCTGTCGTCTTTATGTTCGAGAATGACCACTTCAGTGGAAGCAGGTCACACTTTTAATGCTTCTGATCAACCTCTAAGCCTATCCGTAGAGCTGGCCCAAGATCTAGCATTTGCCAGATCAAAACCGACGATTGATGTCAAGGAGGGTTGGCGCACTCTTGGGTCGAAAAGGATTTGGAGAAATGACTGGACCGATTATGATTCACGGAAACATGTTCGGGAACAACAGCAAAAAGCTAAAAAGAAGGCCAACAAGCGGAAAAAAACTCTTAAACGTCGCATGAACGGCCATAATATCTATCATGGTATTGGCAGTGCTGTAAGCGATAACAGCCGCAACGCCCATAATAATCATAATGACAATGGAATTCTGGATATCAACAACGTTCAGCGTGCCGTTTGCAGCTCTCTTCCGTTGGACAAGGACCTCCTAGCAGCAGCTAAAGAAAGATTCTCAGGGGCTCCTGTGCATCAGCGTATTAGGTTTCAACGTGGAGAAATTATTAACCCATACCCAGCTGAAGAGCATTTACGTCAAGAATGCCCAACTTCATCTTCCAATTGGACCTTTCGGCCGGTGTTAAGGACATCATTTTCAAACCATTCTTCGCCGTGTTCGTGCCAACGTACGGGTTTTCAACAGAACTGACGCACTCTGAAGAGGTAGAATGTTTAGAATTAAGTAATTCTAATTGTATTGACAAGTTCTCAAACCTTTCTTCACACTCTAATGTAACTGAAGTGCTGATATATTGTCAGAACTTTAATCGTATGCAAAGCTCATCCAAGATGAAAACAATTTACAAAAATTTAATGAGCTCATCTTTTTCTATCATATTGGGTACAGAAACTAGTTGGAATGAGAGCATTAAAAGTGAAGAAATGTTTGGGAATGATTTTTGCGTATTCAGAGACGACCGTAACCATCAAATGGCACAAAAGAGGTCTGGAGGTGGTGTCCTCATTGCGATTTCATCTAAATTTAATGCTGAGCTAATTCCCTCTACCAAATTTAAGGAGTTTGAACATGTCTGGGTTAAAGCGCAAATAGCTGGTGAAATTCATGTGTTTGTATCTGTGTATTTCCCACCTGATCATGCTAACAAAAACTCATACGAAGCATTTTTTCAAAATGCTGAAGAAATCCTCTCAGATCTTTCCCCTGAGATTAAAGTTCACGTATACGGCGACTTCAATCAACGCAATGCGGACTTCATTTTTGATGTTGAAAATGAAGGTATTCTTCTTCCAGTCGTTGGGGACAATGTGACATTACAGTTAATTTTTGACAAAATTGCCAGCCTTGGTTTGAATCAAATTAATCATGTGAAAAATCAGCAAAATTGTTATTTAGATTTTTTGCTGACAAACATTCATGAGGATTTTTGTGTTAATGAATGCCTGACGCCCTTATGGAAAAACGAACAATTTCATACTGCAATTGAATATTCTTTATTTGTTCATTACAACCCACGGCCCAACGACTATGATTATGAGGAAATCTTTGAATACAACTAAGCTAATTACGAGAACATAAAAATTAAGCTAAATTCAATCAACTGGCAATCAATCATACGAAATGAAGTACACATCGAAAGCGCTGTTGATGTCTTCTACAGGTTTTTATTTGAAATAATTAATGAAAACGTACCTCTTAAAAGAAAAAGACGCAGATATAACTCCAAATATCCAATATGGTTCAACCGGAATATTATTAATTTGAAAAATCAGAAGCAAAAGGCCCACAAAATTTACAAGAAAAGCAACTCTAATGTCAATCTGCAAAATTATCTGAATATCTGTGATCAGCTTAATTCAGCAATCAATTCCGAATTGGAAGAGTATAATTTCAGAACAGAGAGTGAAATCAAATCATGTCCTAAACAGTTTTTCAAGTATGTCAGAACAAAATTAAAATCAAACAACTTTCCTTCAAAAATGCATCTTGATGACAAAAGCGCTGGAGACCCTGGTGAGATTTGTGACATGTTTGGAAAGTTTTTCCAAGAAATTTACACGACATTTTCAGATGATGATCGCGATCTAGATTATTTTTCATTCTTTCCTGCATCCTCAAATGACATTAGAGTTAGTTAGGTAGATGTTCAAGACATTCTTGCTGGTTTGAAAAATCTTGATGCTGCGAAAGGTGCGGGACCTGATGGAATCCCTCCAGCATTTATGAAAAATCTTGCATTTGAACTAACTTCGCCTTTATTTTGGCTCTTCAATTTGTCACTTGATTCAGGTCAGTTCCCTAAAATTTGGAAAAACTCATACCTAATACCCATATATAAATCAGGAAAAAAATCCGATATTCGCAATTACCGTGGAATTGCGATTATGTCTAGCATCCCAAAGCTCTTTGAAGCTATCGTCAATAGAAAACTGTTCAGCCAAGTACAAAATGTTATAACAAATTCGCAGCATGGATTTTTCAAAGGACGCTCAACTTCCACAAACTTGTTAGAATTCGTAAATTATTCATTAAACGCAATGGACAACGGCAACCATGTCGAAGCGCTGTACACTGATTTTAGCAAGGCCTTTGACCGTATTGACATTCCTCTGTTACTCTACAAGTTAGGAAAAATAGGATTTGAGGATACATTTCTTAAATGGATACAATCGTATTTAATAAATCGGCAACAAGTAGTCAATTTTAATGGTAAAAAGTCACACCCTGTTCATGTATTATCTGGAGTTCCCCAAGGCTCGCATCTAGGCCCTTTGCTTTTTATTTTGTTTGTCAATGATATTTCTTACATTCTTAAGCAGGTCAGAATTCTCATCTATGCAGACGACATGAAAATATTTATGGAAATTAAGAATGACCAAGATAATGTAACTTATGTAAACGAAATATTATTATTTGATATATGGTGCAAAAAAAGCTTACTAGAAATAAACGTTAAGAAATGTAATTTAATTACTCTCAGTAGAAAACGATATACACCACAAATTACTGTTTCCTTAGGAACTGAAATTGTAGAAAAATGCGAGAGAGTCAGAGACTTAGGTGTTATTGTAGATTCTAAGCTTAATTTTATCGACCATTACAACACAATTATCCATAAAGCAACCAATATGCTAGGTTTTATTAAACGCTTTGGTCAAAACTTTCATGACCCATATACGATCAAAACATTGTACGTTGCATATGTCAGGTCTATTCTAGAGTATTGTAGTGTCATATGGTCTCCTTTTATGAAAACACATGAAGAACGATTAGAATCAGTCCAAAAACAATTTCTTTTGTATGCTCTCCGTAAATTAGGCTGGACAACATTTCCACTTCCGTCTTATGAAGCACGGTGTATGCTTATTGACATTCAAACTCTAAAAGAACGAAGGGAATTTGCCATGATCTCTTTTGTAAACGATATTGTATCACATCGCATTTCCTCCCCTAACTTATTATGTAGTCTAAATTTCTACACCCCCTCGCGGCATTTGAGGAATCGGAACTTATTTGCGTTAAATATCAATCGGACAAACTATGCGAAATTCGGACCAATTAACCGAATGATGTCTCTGTATAATCTGCATTGTGAATCAATTGACCTAACAATGTCACGTAGTAACCTAAGACAGTATTTTGTTTCTAGACGATCTTTAAGAAGATAGAATTAAGTGATGTAGAAGGAGATGTTCGCTCATCACCATGAGGCACCAAGAGTGAACAACAATGTTTTTGGCTAGAATGAAAGATATGAAGAGAAAGTTTTGATAGTTCCGCTAGTGTGCGGCAGGATTGGAAATGTAACAGATGTTTTTTATGAAAATTGAGCGAAAAGGGCATGTATACGGTGGTACTCGAACCAACGACATTTTTGCCTAACATCCCACTGCGGGGTAGGTTAAAGCACGCACTAAGTCCGCCACTTCAACAGGCACAAATGTCCGGTTCCGGTTCCAACCGGACATTTTTGCCTGTTGAAGTGGCGGACTTAGTCCGTGCTTTAACCTACCCCGCAGTGGGATGTTAGGCAAAAATGTCGTTGGTTCGAGTACCACCGTATACATGCCCTTTTCGCTCAATTTTCATAAAAAACATCTGTTACATTTCCAATCCTGCCGCACACTAGCGGAACTATCAAAACTTTCTCTTCATATCTTTCATTCTAGCCAAAAACATTGTTGTTCACTCTTGGTGCCTCATGGTGATGAGCGAACATCTCCTTCTACATCATAATCGTTACTCCTCGCACGGAGAATATATAACATAACAATTAATGTAGAATTAAGTGTAAATATGTAGTCTACGATCGATTGACGAAATAAATAAATAAATAAATAAATAAATAAATAAATAAATCACATGAGTGCAAGCGAGAGGGAAACAAAACATTGAGAAAACCAACAATCGATTCGTGTAAGTTGTGCCAGATATGAATTTATCTTTCATGTGGTGGCGAGTGTGTTTGAAATGTGGCGGATTGTGTTTTTTAGGGTGGTAGCCGAGCATTTTTGCCATTCCCGCAGAAGAGCTGCTGAACGCGATAGCTTCAAAAAGTGATGATGTTTTTATTATAGTACAAATAAAACTTTTTTTATTTAGACATTTCGTTTTATTACATGAAAAGTACAAAAAATCCAATACTAAACTTTTTATGAAAAAATTAAATCCATGCACCTTTTCACATAAAACGTATTAAAAAACTCATTTGATTTATGCTACGACAAGTTAATGCAATTAATATCTATTCATCTCTTGCACTTAAGGACTATATCTAGGGTTTTTTTTTTTCATAAGGGCGAATTTGCAATTGAGATACTCTCTTTGATTACTTTCTCTTTCATTCATATTCCATTCAGCGTTACGTTTTTCATTCAACTATTTTTAGAGTATGGTAGCCAGCACTGTTGTGTTTCTATCTGTACTAAAGAATCCCTCAAAATATTTATAAGGGCGCTGTAATAAATGAAAGAGAGCGAGAGAGGAGAGAGCCTCTCATTGTTAGATTCGTCCTTTTGAAAAAAAATCCTAGATATATTTATTGCACATATGGTTAATTAACCACATTTAATAAAAAATTAGTGCCGCACCAATACAGAGCAATAACTTTGCACTTTGCCCAAATCTATAGGTGAATGCACTTAAATATAAGGTGCATTGTCAGCAGTGATGCCATTGTTGCTGTTCAACAGCAAATTACTCATCGTTAAGTATTATTTGTCGTTATTTATCGTTAAGTATTGTTGAACAGCTCAAAAACATTTTTTTCATTGCATATGATAGAGCCCGATGATGGACAATGACAGGAGGAAACGTAAAATAAATAGTACTTTAAGATCATCTCAATTTCAACATCACATTCTGGCTACAAGCCTAGATGTAAGAATGAGCTGACTAAAAAATTGCCTCCAGTACACGTGAACAAATGCAAACTATGCAAAGGTAAAATTTAAGCGAACTTTTCATCAGGTTTTTTTAGATGATGTATTTTAAATCCTCAAAATGATAGTATTTGATTGGTAGTCAATCATAATTTAATAATGGATAGATTTCGAGTAAGATGAATTACTAGCGATGACATTTATAAAGGACCATCATTAATATATAGGCTTATTCTGCGCGTAGCGTGACTCGAGAAGAGTCGATTCCGACTCGCGCGACGCGAATCGACTCATGTAAATTAAATGGAAGACGCGAATCGAGAAGAGTCGAAATCGACTCTTCTCGAGTCACCTTTGAAGTAGAATAAGCCCAATACACTAAATTCTGTACACGATTTCTCGTAATAACAATTTTACGCATCGCTTGTACCAAACATAAATCGGGTGTAATTACAGTCATTCTAATGCTCCTTAAAGCAATTTAGACACCATATAATTTTTTTATAAGCTTCCTCGAAATAACACGAATTTCTTTTATGAGCATTGTGTTCTTTGTTGACTTAAAGAAAAAATAAAGATTAAAGAAAAAATCAATGAATACGTTTTAGTGATTTTAAATGCTCACAATGTTAATCTCGATTTCAGGTGGTTACAATATTATTAACACGACAAAATATTGGACTCAGTTGACAGCTCTCATAGTGGGTATGAAGATTTCTCATGATATACCAGAAAATGCCTTTTTCCATCATTTTGGCCCAGATTTTACCTTGGATGTGTATCGGAAAAATATAGCAGATAAAAATAACCCAGAAGACTTATCAAAAAATATTTTTATTGTGAAAGGTAAGAACTATGAATCATAGTATAGTGTAAATGGCTCTAATGTTGACCTATATATCGCTAAAAATATATTTTTATTTTTATTTGTCCAATGAATAGATATTTTTTTATGCTAGTGGAACTTAGGCAGACATTAGGGACAATACCTTTACTTGTTTGAATATGGCTAACTCGTCTATTTCTATATTACAGGCAATTTGAAAAACTACGTTACGAGCTCGGCATGATGTTCATAAAAAACAACTCTGATCATTTGTCTTCACTGTTCATACGATGAAACATGTTTTCTTATCAGTGCCCGCTTTTGTAAACAATGGCTTTCGCAGTCAGTTTGTTTTGATCAATTCAAGGTCAAGTATGCAAATTAGGTGAACTACTAACCAGAGAAACTTTTTCTCTAAAAAATGCTGAAATCTTCAGTTTGGAGATCGATAGATAACTACCGGAATAAATTCACTGTTTAGAAAAGCAGTTCCGCCATAATAAAAAATTTTTTTTTCAAAACATTACTGAACAACACAAGCATCATCGTGTCTTTTCACAATTTTGAATTAATTCACAGCTCCTGTTTGTTATATTTCTTTTCCGTATTATCCTCATCGTCTGCTTTGGTGGGTAATGTTTCATACAAACATTGGTGATCATTGGCTCTAAGTACCCGATCTTCACATAAATATTTTATAAGTGGGACTTCTTCTTGCTTGTTGAAATACCACTTTTCTATGATATCTTCAAAGTTTTCGATCATCGTTTCGCATTGTGTTTTCATTTGGGTAATTTCGGCAGATGGCTTATCCCACAGTTCATAGGGAATACCCAAATCAACTTTGACTCCCTTGTTCACTAGTCCGTGCAATGTTTGAAACGTTTCTGACATGCCTTTAGCAAACCGTGTGCTATCCTTGCGTTCTTTGTGTATATTGTACTCGAGGATTCGATCGCAGACATTTTCCATAGACTCCAGTAATCGAAGCTCACTTCGGCGGTATTCGGTTCGTTTTTTCGGCTTCACATCGTCTACAGAATACCTGAAATAAAGAATTAAATTAGTTAATAAATCTCACTAGCGATCATTTAAACAGTCAATAATTTTGCATACCCGGAACAATACCAGTTTATATAAGTAGTAGTAAAATGTGTTTTTATTTTTCTTTGATTAAATGTTTACATTTAATTTTTAAACAGGGTAATTGCTTAGCCAGAGGGGCTCTTCATCTTTGTTCTTCTTGTGTTATTCTTATTTGTGGTGTGATGCGTTATTTGGTTATTCTAATTTACATAATATCCCTTATTGGGATTGGTTGGTTTAATTTAAATAATTTGATAACCTACCTAAGTTTATATAAGTGACAAACTTAGAATATATGGAGAAAATAAATTAGATCAACAAACGCCAGCTGTTTATTTGACGCCAACAACCCCTCCTTCAGTGACAATGCAACTATAAACAACACTCTGTAACATGTTTTTACCCCGGGACGCACCGAACGTAGCACTATGGAAGCTTTCAATCCCCCCATCGTGGTCGAGTTATCCAGGCAGCGATCAGCCGTCCCGACCCTACGTGTTGGCAAAGGGTCTTCCAAAACGTAAATTCAGGCATTTAAGAATGCAGTAGAACAAAAAGTACAAAGCGTTGTTTGTTTCATTTATAAAGATGATTTTTAAGCAACTTTCTCTCAGTAATTTCGAGTGTTTGTAAAGTATCAAAAAATCTAAATTAGTATGCCTTGTTCAGACTACGAAGATGTGACATGATATAAGGGGCTGGTAAAATGTATCACCAAGAAATGTAGTCTGAGCAAAGCTTCATTTTCGAATAGAACATCCATTAAAAATAAACCTTGAATAATTTCGTACGAAAGCTATTAGAAAATGTTTAAATATATGAGAAATTAAATGTCCATCCCTTACTTAACATGAACGAATTTATTTACAAACATGCTATCGATAGTCTGATTACCTCAATTAAAAATAGTTGATTATAAATTTCTGTTGCACTTCAAAAACCTTCAGCTTTCATTAAGTGTGCCCTCTGACATGTTACCAACAATGTTACAGTCTTGTTACACGAAAACAATAATTTGCAGTTGCATGATCGAGGAAACATTCATACGTTACGTGGTGTTATTTTTACCCTTCTTACATCAATAGAAGGGTATTAAGATCGCTTGAAAACTCGACTTTTTATCCGAGGCCTACACTGCCGTTCTACGCATAACTGTCCCATGTTCTATGGGTTTCCCTATATACATGGGACAGTTATGCTTATAACGGCAGTACAGAAGCCGAGTGTCATACCATTCGACTCAGCTCGACGAACTGAGCACATTTCTGTATGTGTGTGTGTGTGTGTGTGTGTGTGTGTGTGTGTGTGTGTGTGTGTGTGTGTGTGTGTGTGTGTGTGTGTGTGTGTGTGTGTGTGTGTGTTACAAATAATGTCACATCGGTTTCTCAGCCATCTGTGAACCAATTTCAGTTCTGTTGACGGCAAATGGAAGCTACAACATTCCCATACAACGCTATTGATTTTTTTTCATTCGGACATTTCGTTACGAAGATATGAACGAAACAGTACTTGAAGGCCTATTATAATAGTAATCAAACAGTTTAGTCTCCGATTACATACTGAGCTATTTGTGTGCTGATTTTAATTTTGTTGGTGCCAAATCAAAGCTATGAAATCTCTAAATTATTGGTCAAAATTTCATTATGATTGGATAATCCTTCATGGAGATATGACCAAAACAATACCTGAGAGCACATAATTGTGAGATGAAAATATACTCGGTGCAGTTCAAAACCGAACAAGACCAATCACCCCAATCGATGCCGCTTGCATTCTATTGTTTCGCTTCTCGTGCATTGTATAGCACATACAGTGGACTAGCCACACTATGCGACTGTATAGAATTAGAGCAGGATCGATTGGCTCGAGTGGTCTGGTTTTGAACTACAACGAGTATATGCGAAAATTAGTTTCCATATACTTTAACCAATTTTCAACGAAAATGTACTTATTAAGCTTATTGAATCCATATCGATAATCAAAATTGACGCTTAGGATTGTCTAATAATTCATTCTATGGACTGATTTTATGAAATTTCTAATATTTATGTAATTTCCCCTTTTATATAACTTTATATAACAGGTCATTAAAGACTATTAATGGTAATATTTTAATCACATCGCTGAACAATACGCTCAGTATTGACAAATAGTTCATTTTATAAACTGAATGTATGGCATATTGAACATTTCTGAATCTTCTTGGAATTTCTGATGACAATATGTATCCAGTACAATATTGCCCACATTTGAATTCTGGTGAAGTGTAAGAAGGGTTCAGTCTCACCATCGGTGGACTAATGCGGGTTTTTGTTTATGCTATCGGATTTTGAAATAAGGACAAGTTCTTAGTTGTTTTCGTGTTTTCGGTGGCAGGAATGAGTAGTTTGGTGACTTTATTGTGTAAGTATTCTTGAGCTAAGTAGCTTCTTGAGAACCACAGTTCATTTTAGGAATCTAAATTTCTTGTGGTACACTGCCATTTTGGCAGGTACCAATTACCGTTTAAGATTACAGTGACATTGAAGTGACTTTCCGTAGTGAATGTGAAATTTGTTTGGCAGAATTAAGACTACTACCATACGCATCTCACATTAGTATGGATCATGGATTTCTCCCTAAAAATGCTCTGATGATATATTGGCAGCCTAAAATAACAGTAATATGCCCCAGAGATGATTTCAATTGTAGTCCATATTGTAAAACAAAGAATACCAGAGGTTAGATCATTTTCAACCTCGACCGCATCGTAACAATTTTATGTTAAATAAATATGCGAACGTTTTAATTCGTTTAACGTTTTAAAACGATGCGAACGAAACATAAAATTGACAGGAATATCAGCAAATAGTGTTTGCAGAGAAGAATGGTGCAATAATTATTAAATTTTCTCGACTTTATTGTTTGTTGAATAGTGGCGCATCTGTCTTCAATTCTCATAATTTGTAGTGTCTTTCATCGAAGAATTTTTTTAATATTTGCCATTACGAAGAACTTATTTAATTACCGGTTTGTTTGAATGTCTATATTTTGACCATAATTTACAAAACGATTGTAACAGAGCAATGAAATATTATTGAAGTTTACACTCAATATATAATGAATACATATAGTTTACTCGGCATGTTGATGAATCACAATAAACGTACTATTGTGTATATAACGTGGTATAAAAAATTTAAATTATCAGAATTATCAATTACCCCAGCTCAATCACATCGTGCGATTTGCCCGTTTCCGAAAGGCGAGCCTGTAATTCGGTCGCTAGAATTTTACATGCTTCACATTTACTGGCGTACTTTACTCCTTCATTTTCTTCCAGTCCACATATCACTACTGTTGGAAGCAATATGATAAGCACTAGTTTCATCATTTTTGTTAGATCACACTTAAAATAATAAAGCCGGCGATTAGAAACCTTCTATGAACAGCACCACTCTAATGATTGTTTTCTTGCATTCTTAGCGCTTAGCACGTACACGGAAGAAACAAAGTACCTAAAATTGAGTATTTTTAAACTTAAAATTACGTACTGTTGAGGAACTGGAGAGATGGGTAAATTTGATTCTGCACATTAGGTAAAGATTGCTCAATGGGTAAGTACTTCATTGACAACTCATTTTTGAGAAAAAACGGAAGTCGTTTACATACTTTTATTATATGACGTATATAAGATTAAAATACCGAACAACAATAAATATTTTACGGTACAAACTAGCCGTTATTGTTAAAAATCGCGGAAATTAAAATATAAACAAGATCAATAAAATGATCAAGAAAATTTATGTTTTTATTCTATCATCACGAGAAAGGCACTTTATTTTAATGTTCTATAACATTATCTAACTAACCGTGCGGAAAAGTGCTCTTTTTTTGGTTTTTACAAGTTTTATTGCATTAGGTTAAATTTACCCACCATAAACTTTGGGTATAGTTACTCAAATTTGATTACTATGGCTTATACTCAAAAAAGGCTTTCCGCACGGAACTCAGAGTTGGGTGAAATAAACTTAATTTTAGGTACTTCGTTTCTTCCGTGTAGCCTTCAGTGCCGTGAATATTATAAACAAACTACGTTCTCTACACGGAGAAACGAAATAACTTAAAATCGAAGTATAAAGTACTTAAAAGGAGGTACACTCTTAAGACTGCTGTTTTGGATAAATTTCAACTCTCAATGATAGGTAGTTTTAACTCAAATTTAAAGTATTGACAGCATAAGCTCCTTTTACGTCATTTGGATTCAAAATAGAATACTCCGAGGACTGTTAGCGTTGAGTGCTTTTAATCTAAATTTGAATTGTTTTCTTTTCACCCCTGTGATGAAAACAAAATGAATTTGATGAAGATTTTGAGCTGTGCGCCATTTTCATTAATGTGCTATTCTCGGCCGGAAGAAATCGGTTTTCATTGATTTTTATTTCTCAGAAAAAAACGTGAATTGGTGTTAAAACAATAATAATGGAGCAAATAAAGAAAAACAAAATTGACGAGGGAAGCTACCAAAAGCTTGCGGGTAAGAATTATTCATTTGTTTAACTAAAAGATTTGCAACATTTTCCAGATTTTGATTTTTGAGGGATGGACTGTTGCATTGATGGATGCGGTGAATAATTTTTTTTTAATATAAATATTTCCTTACTCGATTTTGTATAAACATGTTTTTATGTCTTATTTTTCAGTTCATATTCAGGGTGCTCTCCGTTTCTAAAAAAGAAGACAAATTGTGGTATCAAGAGAAAAATGGAAGAAAATATGAATATCGAAGAATTTCTGGCGATGCCTTTGATCTGCTGGCTGAAGAAAACATTATTGCATGTGGACATTCAGGAGAACTAGCAAGCTATACGACCTTGTAGCCATTAATGTTTGGCAGAACTGTTGCCATTAATGTTACAGAGCTAACTTTGCCCATTAGGAAATTTTATAATGCCTCTAAATCATATGTATCCTGTAAGAAGGTATGAAGTGAGTGTTAATAAAATCATTTAAATTTTAAAACAATTTGCGTACTTATTTGTTGTTCAAAGAAGCAATTGCTATTTTTAAAAAACAAATCTCAATTTAAGACTTAATTTTGGATTACTTCTACCCAATAGTGACTTTTCGATGAACAGTTTAATTTCACCCAAAGCGAAGTCTTTCCTAAGTACTTGAAAGTATGTACTTCGTGAACAACTCAATTTTGAGTGGTTGCACTTAGCTGTCAAGATGAGTGAAAAAGACTTAATTTTAAGTTGTTTGCTTTCTCTGTGTAACGTTATTGGTAGATTTTTGACTTCTCCGTGAACAGATCTCGAGTAATTTATGATTAAGGCCTAAGTGCCAATTGTAAACAATGACATAAAGCGTTTTTTCTCACGAATAACGAGACTCCTGCGATGTTTAACTACACCATATGGTAGTGTCCTGGGTAGAGCAAACATGGATGTATCAAATACTGCATTCTATTTGCGAAACTTTTTGGAGAATCGCGAGAAATCAACTTTTAACGTCATAGTTTAGAATTGGCTTTTAGACCCTAATCTTGAATTACTCGAGAGATGCAAGTTTATAGAAAATCATTCAAAGTTGAGTAGAATACCCCGAAAGTGGAAAATAACTACACTGAGGAGAAAAATAATTCGAAATTATTACTGATATAAGGGATCGGACCAATCACGATGATAAGGGAACCGGAGGCAATCATTACCCTAATAAAATCTCATAAGTTTACAATTGAATGTATTGTACAATAGAATCTAAAGTATGTACAATTTATAGTACTGTTAACAACGATATGATGACAATATGACCAAGTAACCACGAGGCTGTAATAGCATGCATATATAGCACCGACAAACCGACATGAAACTCAATCTTCACTATTGATCAAGAATCCATAACGACCGATTCAAATGTACAGCGATCCCATCTGTCAAAACCCATAGAACCGTTTGATCAAGATCAAATAAATGTGCCCAGAATAGCTCAGACATGAACCATCTCATCAAGTTCCAAGCGTGTTCGTGGCTTCAATAAACGATCTCAGCGAACGCGAAGATAGATGTCACTAATATGATTTGAACAGAAATATTAAGACATTTTCTATTGTCATTCATGTCGGTTTGTCGGTGTATATAGGGCATATGCATTACATCTAGTGCATCATTGAATGTGGATTAAAGCTGAAAAGGACCCCACTAAGATCGAACTAATGCTGTATCTTTTTTAATGTCATAAGACATTGCTAAAGTAGCATTATTTCATTGGTAATGCATCACTACATTCTTAAGCAAATCTAATACACCGTTCACACTACAACTTATATTACGTTATATAGACTATCTTGATATCAGCATCTATACATCCAGTTTTCACTGGAAATGATGTGCATGGAATTTGAAATCGAGATTCTTCATATCACATAATATAGGTTGTAGTGTGAACGGGGTATAAATACTCAGCTAAAGGGCGATACGGTCAAAATTTGGTCAATATCAACTTGACGTATTTCTTTCAATTTTGCATTTAAAAAACCTGAACACCCCTCATTTTAAAGGTGTGTGTGTGTAGAATGTTGCTCCTATTTTGATTTTGGAATTCACTCTTCAGTTGTCAAAATGCCGTCCAAGCAAGAAGAGCAGCGTATCAAAATTTTGCTCGCGCATCGCGAAAATCCGAGCTACTCGCACGCAAAGTTGGCAAAATCGCTAAAAGTTGCCAAATCAACCGTTACAAATGTAATTAAAGTGTTTGGGGAACGTTTGTCGACAGCCAGGAAGTCTGGATCGGGGGGAAATCGAAAACCGGAAGCCGCTGAGACGACAAAGAAAGTTGCTGGTAGTTTCAAACGAAACTCTAACCTATCTCTCCGAGATGCTGCAAATAAGCTGGGTGTATCGTCTACAACCGTGCATCGAGCCAAAAACGAGCCGGACTATCGACTTACAAGAAGGTAGTGACGCGATCCCGGAGGCTGTACACGACGATGCTGACGAAGTTTGACTGCGTGGTAATGGACGACGAAACCTACCTCAAAGCCGACTACAAGCAGCTTCCGGGACAGGAGTTTTATACGGCAAAAGGAAGGGGAAAGGTAGCAGATATTTTCAAGCACACGAAACTGTCAAAGTTCGCAAAGAAATATCTGGTTTGGCAAGCCATCTGTACCTGTGGCTTGAAAAGCAGCATTTTCATAGCTTCCGGGACTGTCAACCAAGAAATTTACGTGAAAGAGTGTTTGAATAAACGTCTGCTGCCTTTCCTGAAGAAACACGGTTGTTCCGTACTGTTTTGGCCGGATTTGGCATCTTGCCATTACGGTAAAAAGGCCATGAAGTGGTACGCCGCCAACAACGTGCAGGTAGTTCCCAAGGACAAGAACCCTCCCAACACGCCAGAGCTCCGCCCAATTGAGAAATACTGGGCTATTGTCAAGCGGAACCTAAAGAAGACCAAAAAAACTGCTAAGGACGAGCAGCAGTTCAAGGCAAACTGGCTTTCTGCGGCGAAGAAGGTGGACAAGGTGGCTGTACAAAATCTGATGGCAGGGGTCAAGCGTAAGGCCCGGCAATTCGGATTTGGAAAAGCGGAAGCCTAACTGAATATTTTTCCTGAATTTTATACTAATTGAACTTGAAAAAGAAATTTAATTTGATTTTTTAAATAAACGATTTCACCGATTTACACGCGTTTTCCCTTGATCAAATTTTGACCGTATCACCCTTTACAATGGAGAGCGCAACGGCGCATTGTGGCAGCTTTTGACAGTTAATCCATATATTTTATGTCAAAAACTGCCGCACCGCGACGTTGCGCTCCCCATTGTAGCTCGGCCTTAACGCTTCATTACTTGACAACTGTTAAGTTGATGCGATCCCTCATTATCGATGTTGATTTCGGTTTGAATATGTGCAATAATATCTAGGGGTGCGACACTCATCCATTCATAGTGGATAAGTTTGATTTATCCATGATTCTTTTAATTTTACACAATAACTCTCATTAATCTTACTATGGTGAAATAATGTCTGCTACTTTCGATTATTCACGATTTCATCCGATTCGATTGGATTTCATCCGATTTGATCGGATTTCATCCGATTCGATCGGATTTCATCCGATAAGAGTCACGATTTTGATCAATTTTACTTGATCGTGTACGTTCATAATGGCAGCTACGAAAACAAACAGATTTGTTGCTTGATTTTACCAACGCTTATATGGATTGTTTCAAACAAATTTTAGTATGATTCAAACTGAATTGCTGTTTGAAAATAACAATCGAAAACTGTTGAAACAACAAACATTTCCGTTTACAATCACCTACATTTTTCCTGTAATTTGAAGAACATTCTTGTTGCAGTTCAAAACCGGAAAAAATCACTCGTGCAAATCAGTTAAATGCTTTTCCATATGGCAACAAAGTGTCGCATCTACTGGAGCTCTGGAGAAAATCAGATGCGCTGTACAGGTCACTAGATGCGCCACAACGCAAACATTGGCAAATAGAGTAAAATTGTTGGCGCTAGTGGGGTTTTCCGGTTTTCAGCCTACAGCAGGGAGTTATAAGAATATAACAACATTACTAAGGGCAGGCGCCCATTGATGTGGTGTAGGTGTGGCATCTGCTAGCATGCCAAAATACCTTGTCGAGGTTCGCATCACGCCACAAGACTTTGAAACGATAATTTGGCCTGGTTTGTGATACCACACCACATCGCTGCGCTTTTCGCTCCTTTTTTCTGATTGGCCAAGCTGACAGCCAATGTTGCCAATGGACACTCTAAACAAAATATACTTAAATAAGTTTAACTCACAATAATCGATGAAACTTTTCAAAAATCGACTATATCGAAATATCGGATGAAATCGTGAAAAATCGTCGATTATCTTTCATAGCGATGAGCGAAAACTGGTCGATTAGAAAGAGATACGAATCGCTTATTACGATTTCGTTCGATGAAATCCGATAATTTGGTTAAATCGATTTTTTTAGAATTTTTTAAATTTTATCCGGTTTGGACTAGACATTTTGATTAAACATCATTTCTTTTCAAAATCTGAGATAATCCGGAAGAGTCGCGCCCCTAGAATAATATAATGCTTGTGGTTACTTGGGTTATTTCCACGATAGAATCTAATGTAAATTGAGATATCGACAATAGAAAAGGGGATTGTTATGCATCTTA
>JASCZW010015237.1:0-21025 GCA_034211315.2 Aedes japonicus | reverse complement strand
GTCCTTGATTTTAGCCGTGGTTGTGATGCTCTTGTGCTTTGGTTCATTGTCTTGCAATTAAAATTGTTTTTTCTCTTCATGTGAGGCCGTTTGGCAGCCTTAAATCGATCCAATAATGCAAAGTAATACTCGCTGAAGATGGTTTTATACTTTTTGATATAGTCCACGAGTAGTAAAGGGTGTATTCGATAAAAATGGCACACAGAAAATCTTCTGTAACTTTTGAATCGTATGAGTAAAAAACCTAGAAATTTGAGTAGATCTTATCCATAGTGTATTATTTACATCTGCCAAGTTTCATAGTTATACATTCAGTAGTTCCAGTCATGTCGTCGAAACAAGAAATTATCCGTGAGAAAATTTTGTGCACTCACAATCAAAATCCAGGGGCGTCCCACCGGTGGATTGCTAAAAGGCTTGAAATTGCAAATACAACTGTGTTTTGTGTAATAAGAACCTTCAAGGAGCGTCTGAGTGTCCAAAGGAAGGAAGGGATTGGTCGTAAAAGTGGTCCAATGGACAGTAAAATGGCCAGGAAAGTCGTACAACAATTCAAGAACCGTCCAAACATGTCAATTCGAGATGTCGCTAAAAAGTCTAAGATGTCAGTCGGTTTTGTGCAGAAAACCATGAAGCGTGCTGGGTTACATGTTTACAAAGTGCAAAAAGCCCCAAACCGGAATGAAAACCAAAACATCACTGCGAAAACCCGCGCCCAGAAACTTTACACGAAGCTGCTCACCAAATCCGGTTGCATCGTGATGGATGACGAAACATACGTCAAGGCCGACTTCCGTCAACTTCCTGGGCAAGAATATTTCGTTGCCAAGTCGAAGTTCGATGTTCCGGAGGATGTTCGAAAGAAGAAACTATCGAAATTTGCAAAGAAGTTTCTAATCTGGCAGGCGATTTGCGGATGTGGTGAAATAAGTGCTCCCTTCATCACTTCCGGATCAATAAACGGTGCGATTTACACGGAAGAGTGCCTTAAGAAGCGTCTCTTGCCATTCATTAAGAAGCACAAAGGATCAACTCTGTTTTGGCCTGATCTAGCATCTTGCCACTACGCTCGAAACGTATTGGAGTGGTACCGAGCCAACGGAGTCAATTTTGTGCCAAAGGATATGAACCCACCAAATTCACCGGAACTTCGTCCAATTGAAAAATTCTGGGCAATTATGAAAACGGAACTTCGCAAACATCCCAAAACTATAAAAACAGAGCTAGAATTGAAGAAAATTTGGGTAAAAACAACAAAAACAACTGGGAAAATCGGTTGTACAAAATTTGATGGGTGGAGTGAAAAGGAAGGTGCGGGCATTCGGGATGGGAGACGAAATTGAATTAAACAAATATTGTAAATCAAAACTCATTAGTAGTTCTTCTTTCCCTGAAAATTTCAAGAAAATCCGATAATCAGTTTAATGTTGATGAGTATATATGTGTGTGCCATTTTTATCGAATACACCCTTTATGCCATGATAATCCCAGGAAACCGACGCCAAAATCTTTCCGACCCATTGAGTCTCTCTAGGCCGCTTCGAAGCAATTGTGCCGCCTTCATTCCGTTGCCGGGCACTCATTTTGTTCGTTGGTGTGTAATAAAGGGTGGAACGGTCAAAAATTGGTCAAACATGATTAAGTGCACACCGATTAGTTTATTATATAAATGATCAATCTTTATTTATTTTTGAAGTTCATCGTCTACAAAACACAGGAAAATAACTTGATTAGGCTTCCGATTTTCCAAATGCGAACTGTCGGGCTTTAAGTTTCATATTTTTCATCAAGTTTTGTACCGCTGTTGTATCCACTTATTTGAAGCTGTACACCAATTTGCCTTGAACTGTTTTTCACTTCCAGCTATTTTTTAGAGTTCTTTTGAGGTTTCTTTTAACGATTGCCCACAGTTCCGGTGAGTTTACGGGGTACGGGATACGATTTGCACACTATTTGGTGGTTTAACATTCCCGAGCTATTTTTCCGTAGTGGCAAGAAACGAGGTCTGGCCAAAACAGCACGGAACAACTACTTTTCTTAAAAAAAAGGCAATAAGCGTTTTTGCAAGCATTGCACTGTTGTGTGGGACTTTTCCTATTTTTTTCCGATATCTCTGATGGAAAGGTTGGGTTACGTTTGAAAATGCTGACCACTATTCTTCCGGTCGCTGCAGTTTCCTAGTTTCGGTTTCCTCCTGATCCCGGCTTCCTGGCAGTCGTCAGACGTTCTCCGAACACTTTTATAACATTTGTCACGGTTGATTTATCAATATTAAGTGATTTTGACAAGTCGGCGTAGGAATAATTTGGATTTTACTTATACGAGTGCAAAAATTTGATCCGCTGCTTTTCTAGAGTCAACGCCATTTTGACAGCTGAATGGAAAATAGCAAAAACAAAGTAAAGTCAACGTTCCACACGCATACAGCTGCAAAATGAGGGGTTTTCATTTCTTTTATATGCAGGATTTAAAGAACACTACATCAGATTTGCGTCGACCAAGTTTTGACCATCCTTTAGTGGATCCAGGTTTCATCAACAGTTACCAATCAACGCCAAAAGTCCTTCCGATTTTGCATTAGTAAGTCTAATAACTGTTTAGAAATGCTCTCGCGTTGGTGTTTGAAAAAATGTCAGGAGTGAGCATGCCAACGCACAGTGGGAAAATTGGGACCCAAAATCACAACTAATTAAAGGCCGCTGGATAAGTGCCCTGTAAAACAGCTTATCTTATGTAAAAGAGTGCGAGGAATCGAATGGTGATGGTTTCATCTTGGGCAGATCCCGGAAAGTGGCTCATTTTGCCCGATTTTTCCCTAATTTCGGAAGAAAAATTGAATAATCACATATTTATCATATTAGCTCTGATAATATTTCATCCATTTGTGCTGTAATATTGTGGAAATGTCTGGAGAATCCAATGGAGGTAATATTATCTTGTAAAAACGTCAGGAACTGTCCGTTTTGCCTGATAATCCCCACATGCTGAAAGTACTAGATATGCCATGTGGTTTTGGAAATTTGGGCGAATTAGAATCTATTAAAATGCAATAAACTATTGTGGAACTATCCGAGGAACTGAATGAAGAGTATGTCGTCTTGTGTAAACATCAGTTATTGTCCATTTTACCCGCTTATCCCTACATACTGGAAGAATCAATAGATAAAATGCGATTTTCGGAATATCTGCGCATTAGAATCAAATCAAATGCACTACAATATTATGAAAATGTCTGGAAAATCGAATGAAGTGGATGTCGACTTATGCAGACTTCGGGAAATGGCTCGTTTTGGCCGATTTTCCCTTAATTTTGAAAAAATAATTGAGGATTACATTTATCATATTTTCACTAATAATATTGAACCCATTTGGGATCTACTATGGTGAAAATGTCTGAAGAATCCAATGAAGGCAATATCTTCTTGTAAAAACCTCAGGAACTGTCCATTTTGCCCGATATTCTTCATATATTGAAAATACTAGATATGTCATGTGGTTTTCGAAATTTCCGCGAATTAGAATGTATAAAAATGCAATGCCCTATTGTGAACTGTCTGGGGAATTGAATGGAAGGGATTTCGACTTGTGTAGCTGTTACAGTCTCTAAAAGTTGAAAAATCTGAAAAAAGTGTCAAAAGAAGCTATTTAATAAACAATTCAATAGGCAATGGTTACCAGGTGAATCAACTGAACCGACTTCATTGTCACCCTAATAATATATAAATGCACACATATGACGAGCGAAATGGATTTAAGAGGTTGTGAAGGAGATTTATAAGAAGCTTTAAAAGCTTGCTTCGTTTCGACCTTGATGTTTGCGTGTGTATGTATGTGTAGAATGGAAATCACGTACTGTGCGCGGTGCAAAGAAGACGATATGGAAAGCAGCCACCACAAAACCGGGCTCTATGGGTACGGATGGCGTGTGTGCATCGATAGCTTCACGAATATTAATCGTTCTTCATTGCCTGGCAGTTTGCTTTTATGCAGAAAGGGAAACGAGGGTAAAAGAAACATGCCGGAAGAATGGGACGTCAGTCATTTAATCCAAGGCGTTGCAACGATTGTTCGGTTTAAATTCACCGCCGAAATAAAATTGAAGAAGAAGACGTATGTATTGGAATTTCTAATCCAAATTTAAGAATCATTTTTATAACATCTTGTTTATGCGTGTTGCTGGAATTAATTTCGTCATGAACGGCATCAATTTTCTGTTAACTCGTTTCACCCCCATCACCTCACTTTTTATCGTTTACAGGGTATCGAGCGCAGCAAGCGCGTTGCTTTCCGTTGGCTGATGTTTGGTGTTAGCAGCACATATTTACAACTGGAAAAAAGGGAGACACAAAGAAGCAAAGTTCGATTAGAAGCTAATAAAGTTGACCGTATCGTGAAATTTTAATTGGAGATTGTGCTTTGTTGCTAGAGCCTGCCTACAAAGAGGAATCCGTTTCATATGGCAATGAGGGGTAGAGACTTCAAAAATTACCATAGCATTTACCGCACGAACCACTTTCTTGGAAGCTTCGAACAAGGACAGTGCTTTTTTGGAGTAGAATTAGAACAAAATTAACTTATGGTGCAATCGACCAGATTAGTTTGAAAAATTCATAAACAGTTTATCGTTCTAAAATCAATTTGAAGGAAACCTACTTTTGAATTCTGATGATGATGACCCTTTGAAAAATAATGACGACTATAACTCTACTCTCACAATCTCAAGTAAATATAAGTAGTGCTTCTCGAAGTCACATCCTATCCTTACCGATCAGGATAAGGCCAGGGTGGACTCTGCTGTTCACAAAAGTTGTCTCCATCTTTATTCGGTCCATGGGTACATTTTGTAGGGTGGCGCTTAGCTTAGTCGATAAAGGCGCAGCCACTAAGCAAGACCATGCTTTGGAGACGGCTGGGTTCGATTTCCGGTCTGGTCTAGGAATGTTTCGTTAAGGAGAATTTCTCGACTCCCTGGGCATAGGGTATTATTGTACTTGCCACACAATCATACGAATGCAAAAATTGTAACTGGCATCGAAAGCTCTCAATTAATAATTGTAGAAATGCATTTAGAATACTAAGTTGAGAGCAAGCAATAAGCAAATTGTGAAAGCAATAAGCTTGAAATGCTAAATAGGAAAGAAGAAGGTTGCGTTTTGCCATTCGCGCAGTCTGCGAAGGGTTCGCAGGTCGCCTTCTACTAGATTGACCCACCTTGCTCGTTGTGCCCAATTTCTTCTTGTACCCATCAGTTCGTTGTTGAGAATTATGACCGACATTCTTAGGACATGCCCAGCCCACCGTAGTCGACCGATTTTAGCGTTGTAAGCGAGGGGGGGGAGGGTACTCGTCGAAACTGATACAGTTCGTGATTTCCCAGCAAATGTTACAATTCATGTTTCATTCGCCTCCTCCTCGTTCCATCTTCCATTTGCACTCCGTCTTTAAATGACATGATCCTTGTTTTTGGCATAATAGCAATATCAGACCTATTTATAATGCAATTAGTTACAAGTTACGCACGCAAATTACAAAACGATTACTTCATGAAGTACAATATGCATGATAGATCGAATATCATTCCACATTCCACATTCGGGTTCGTACGATGTTGCAGCATACTTGCCAGTTCTACATTCTTCTCCTCTACACTCTATTTCTAAACAACCCAAATTTGAGTACGATGGACACCCAAAAGTGAGTAAAGATAGTTCGTAGTGATAAGATTACAAACAGTCAACATCGGCTGGAATCCCATCGATGTTAACTAAATGTCAACGTGTTACACCTAACCATCTCTACTCACTTTTGGGTAGCCATACTTCCGACGAATTTGAGTCCATCGTACTCAAATTTGGGTTGTTTAGAAATAGCGTGTACTAACGGCTTGCATTCGCCATCAAACTAGTCACTGTTTCGCTTCGATGCAGAAATACTTAGGGCATGTCCAACGGTGGTCCGATTTTGACCAGGTTTGAATTTATTATTTTAAACCAAACGTAAAAACATTGTTTAATACCGGATCTATTTTGCATCATTTTAAATCTGGTATAAGTTATGATCTATTCTTGCAGCTATTTGGAAAAATACCGTTGTAAAACACTACACGCTACTGAATAATATGAGTTCTAAATGAGGAGGCTCCCGGAATTGTAATTGTAGTGAGTTTTACGACTAATTTGGTGACAAATTCCCATTCCGAATAGTATTTCGATTGCTCGAAAATGAAAAATAATGAAGTATTCAAAGTTAACAATGAATTGATGGAATGGTCCTTGATTAGCACTAGCAATAAGCTCATACAGATAAATTTTAGAGAAGCCTGTCGTATTAGGCTTGTTTACTGGGGATCAGGATATACAGGCCTATCTTCTGGGGGAGAGGATACATTTTGCTATGTCGCACAGTGGGACGAAATAAAAAAAAGTGGGACATGGGTATTTGCGGCGAAACTATTAGGTGTGGCCCATTGATGTCTTCTACAATGTTTCTACATTTTTCGAGTACTTTATTTTTGTGATAACAAATTTGATTTACACCCCACCCAAATAAAAAAAAAACTTTTTTATTTCTGGTTCAAATCGATAATCATGTACTAAAAAATTGTAGATTAAATCATTTCATGAAACTTTGTAGAAGATAAAAACTTTCTATCTCTTAACTCGACGAAGTTGTAGGGTGAAAAAGGAATGAAAAATGTAATACCCCCTTAAAACTCGTTTTTTATCATAACTTTTTTATTTGAATTTTTCCATTTTTCAAATATTCTACAGAGTTTAAGGTACTTTAAAAATACACCTTTTTGTAGAAAACAACTTATCATTATCTATTCATTCAAAGGATTAACGTAGGTTTTAATGAATTTTTTGAGCTATCTTCGAGGATGCGTAGATTACAGGTTAGCAGGTATTAGCAGCTAAATTTAACGTTAATTTATTCAACAACTGACACCTTTCAAAATGATGTACAAATTATAAGGGGGTCCAGGAGGGCTCCTAACAATTTTTCAAAAAAGTAACTAAGCTTTTTATTAGATAATGTTGCATATATAGTGATTTTTCATCTTTTTGAATAATTATTTCACACATTATCACAGAGAATCACATAGATGGAGCTTGGGAGAAGTGCTTTTCATCTTCAATGTACAAGTTAACTAGTTCATTCTATGTATAGATCAGTACCGGCTCCGGCCACGTCCACACGGTCTCCGGGGAAGGGGGGAAGGATGGTTAGTTTCACAATCGTTGTTTACCTCTGCATCTCCACAATTTTCAAGGGAAGGAGAGTTTGTGTATTAGTGAGGAAGGTTATTTATAGATCTTGGATTCACTGTGGTAAGTGATGCTATCAACGAAAGCGCAGTAGACTGCTTTTTATTCTAAATCTAGTGGTGATAGAAAGAGGCAAGTGACAAATAGCAAGAAAGGGGACGAGCCTGGGATTAAACTCCCGACTATCTGCTCAGTAAGCAAAACCGTAACGCTGGTAGATCACCTTTTCGTGGTGCGTTACGGGGTATCAGATCTACCACCGAACCCTAGTCCGAATTAATTCAAACTAGGGAACATATTTGTTTTTTTTTTGTAGTCAAAGGAACATATCTTAGTCCTTATTACATTTTATGTCTTATGAAAAGTGACAATACTCGTTTTGCGCTTGTGCGAGGATGAGCTTAGAATAAGTAAAACATGGTTAGTCTTCATTTATGTGAATTCTCATTGTCTATTTTATGTTCTATAGTTTGAATTGGTTATGACTAGGGTTCTGATGCATGGTCAGTATCGGAGTCATAGTTTGTTTTTTTGCAATGAATCTGATTTTGACTGATAAAGGGGCGCGCCTTTGAAGAGTGCTCTCACTCCTCAAAGGGTTTAAATAGCGGAAACTTTCAATAAAATTCGATTCATTGCCAAAAAAACAAACAATGACAACTGTAACAACACCGAATACTTTATCATTTCTCAATAGTTTTGAGGTAAATCGACATGCACTAAACAAAAGTTACGGGATATACTACAATAGATCTAATTACTGGTCGCAGTGGTTTATGTCCCGAACAGAGGAAAAAAAAAAGCAAAACGGGTAACCACTGAGCTACCCAGCGGCGTCTTATAGATTCAATTCGTATTTCTCGTAGGAAAAGTTAGAAAAACCTTTGCTTTTCAGAAAACGTTTTTAAATATTATATTATTCAATTGCATATTCTACAACTTTTAAACAATCCTACGCATTGCTCGGCAGTTACATGAATTGGTCAGAACTTATATACTTCTTGAAACTGAACGAACGCTTTAACAATTATTTTCTGAATTACTATGAAGTTCGTTATATCTATTAAGATTGGGTGGAAATATAAGGAACTTGACAGAAGTTGATTAAGCTTCTCAGATAATCATGAAGCTTGCTCGCTCTATTTTGAGAAGAGAAGTGGTGAAACTTCAGAGAAATCCATTGAATTGCCGAAAAATTTTCAACGGTATCTAAAAGTTGGTTGAATTTCCAAAACGTTTGCTGATCACCCATGGAATAGAGACAACTTTCTGGAAATACCCGGAACTTTTAGAAGCAGATTTAGCTTCCCAGAAGTTATTTGGAGTACTAGTTGTTTAAAAAGCAGAATATCACAAACATTTTAATAATTTATGAGATATTGAAAAAAATCTGGGAAGTTGATCGATTTGTATTACTTATAAGTTGGTGAAATTTCTGTGAAATAAATACTACTTCCGAGATAATGTTAAACCTTACAAGAACTTTTTAGAATCTGCAGGATTGATTTTTTTATCCTTGTTTTGGTTGAGTACAAAAATTATCGACTAGTAAGAAGTTTACATTCTTCTTATAACTGAAGTACCCTGAGCTTCTGTGATGTACCTAGAATTATTGGGAAGTTTCTAGAATTTCTGGGAAGATCCTTGAACTTCTAAGAAGCTCTTTAAACTTACGAGAAATCCTTGGAATGTTTCCAAAACTTTTAAGGTTTTTTGAGCACCTTAGAAGTTTCTCGAATTTCTGGGACGTTTCCTGAAATAGTGGAAAGTTCCCCGATCTTTGGAGAAGTTCTCTGTAATTCTTGGAAAATTTCAGGAATTCCGATACATTTCTTTAACTTTTGGGAAGTACCGTGAGCATCTGGAAGTTTATTTGTGCTTTTGGAAAGTTCCCCGAACTTGTAGAAAGTTGTCCAATTTTTTTGAGACTTTCTCTGAGCTCCTGGAAAGTTTTCTAATCCTTGATATTTGTGGACGTTTCCTGAAGTTCTGGGAAGTTTTCTGAAATTCTGCGAAGAACTCCTGAATTTCAAGGAAGTTCCTTGAACTCCTACAAGTTCCCTGAAATTCTGAGAAGTTCCCTATACTTTTGGAAAGTTTCATGAATTTCGGCAAAGTTCTCTGAACCTCTAAGCCGTGAACTTTTGAAAAGATTCGTGAATTCTCTATTTTCTCTTATTTTCTGGAACGCTTCCTGGACTTTTGGGAAGTTCTCTGAAACTCTAGAAAGTTCTCTGAATATCTTGGGTTCATCTATGAGCGTCTGAAATACACCCAATACAAAAATCTGATACGTTATTCTGGGAAGCACTATCTAGATTAGTTTCCTGACCTTCTGGGAAGAACCCTTAACTTCTGAGAAGTTACTTAATTTTCTGGAAAATTACCTGATTGTCTGGGATGTTCCCTAAACATCAGGGAGAATCGCAAAACTTCTGGGAAGATTCCTGAATTTCTAAGAAGTATCTTGAACTTCTGATGAGTTCCCTGAGTTTCTGGGAAATGCACTGAATTTATGCGATTTATTTTCGATCTCTTGGGAAGCATTTTTGTTCATCAGTTTCTTCACCTTTTCCGGTAATGGGAGAAACAAATACTGCGAGCCGTAAGTCTTCAGGATAGTTTTGCAAAAAATCCTCAGGGTCTTTAACTTTTATAAGAAAAAGTTTATCCTTTGACAGACAGGCTTACTTCGACTGTGACGTGCACACTTCTTCAGTGTCGAGTATAGTAGAACAATTATGTGTTCCTTCATCATCGTTTCCAAAGTACTGGTATTACTTCTTAGATCCCAAATCCTTCAACACTTTGGCTAGTTTCTATAGCTTCACACACGTTTATGGTGTAACTTATAAACCGAGTGGAAAACATCATTTCTCCTGGTAATATGTTTTAAATGGGTTTATTTAAGAATGAAATTCAAACCTGAATTGAAAATTTGCAATAGAAAATCTTTTATTGATTCAAATTCATGAAATAAAGTGGCTATTTTATTAGCCGCACTTATGTTTTTGAATGGATACATGTCAAAAAAAAGTCATTTTTTCTGAACACTTTCTACATTTTAATAATCAGTTGGACCGTCAGCACGCTCGACTACCTGGAAAATCCTTTTGGCCGTACTTCCAACCAAGTTCTTTGAAATTCTCTCACTCAAAACACTTCCTCTCGACATTTTTAAGCAATTTTAGCAGGATTTACTTTATGAAATTCTGCAAACCAAAGCAATACCTTGGGGGCGTCTATATAAAATGGACGCTCAAATTAACGAAAACATATTTATTTGACAGCTGTAGCACAAACACTATCAAAATACAGTATGCAAAACATACTTTTTACTAATACAAACAGTTGCTTCCATTGATTGCACCACAAACATCGCAAGGTGTGTAAAATTGGGGATGCGGCTATGGTCCATTTCACAGTGACGTCACACCTCAGATTTGACAGGTACTGATGACCTTGTGTTAAGAAATTCGTGTATAAAAAACAAGGATGGGTAACACGACGGTTGTTGCTATCTCTTATACTCTCATGGTGAAAAGTGAAATTAATTTTTTTTCATGCAATACTTTATAGAAACTAGTCGCAGTGTTTCCAACAACGTTCATGAAACAAATTTCTATTTCTTTTGACGTAGGAATACGTATGTGTTTTCTACTACTGGGGCATGCGTTGCGAATACAAAAAGTTGACAGATACCATGTGCAGACTTCTTCAGTGTCGTGTTTTAGAACACGACACTGAAATGTTTGCACAATAAAGACGAAGTACTCGTAGCTGAAGGTAGTTGGAATTAGAAGGAATTCTCCTTATTTTCTAGTTAAATAATCTTGAGTTACCTTTGCCGAGTCCTCACTTGATTTCAATGTCCAATTTTTCAAGAGGGAAATAGTTTCGTATAACGTATATGGAGAAAGGAATCAATCCATTTTCAGCTAAAATACAAACATAGAAACTACTCGTCAGGTTGTGCATTGATATATGTAGTAACATGCAATGCACTTGTCTTAACTCTTCATTCCGATCCAGTGGAGTAATCGAGTAGTGCTTTTTTATAGTCTAGTGATAAGACCGTTTTAGATGCTTGCCAACTACTTTGGATGTTACGTGTAACGTTTTGTAAAACGAGTTTTATTTATGTCGCAGTTATCAATAACAATAATATTGAAGATTAAACCGACCCCTCGCAAAACAAGCAAAAAGCAACTGGCCTTTTGTAAGAAAGGTTAAATCACACCATAGGTGAATTGTTTTAGGATTTTGTTATGCATTCGCTTATTTAGATCTTCAACAGGCCTTTGTTTCGAATTTCCTTTCAGCTCTACAAAGAGTTCACAGTTTATTCCTTTTCCTCCCACAAACACACATAGCCTACTGACCATTTCAAGGAGTGTATGCATATGGCATAAAACTATAGGTTCTTGATGCTTGTAACAAAAGCACAGCAAGCCATGCATGCAAAGGTGCACATGGCAATTCGGTTTCGAATGATGAAGATAGCACGCATCAGCTGGCAGCGGTATTTTCCAACCGAATGTGCCACAGTAAAATTAGCTAAAGGTAGTAATACCTATCGTCAGTGAGGCGACATGTTATCTAAGTTTCCTAATGGCATATGTTTACAATTTCCTTTCGATTCTGTTTTGGAGACAGTCTCAGAATGAGCAGTTTATGGGAAACTGTGAAACCTTTGTACTTCCCTTTCATTCACGCCGGTTGAATTCACCTCATATTTCCTGCCCTTCGCCTTCTAGGTAAGGGTTTTCAGTAGCCGAGTCGATTTTGTCAATTGAAAAATTATGTCTTTTTTTCGCGAAAATTTACAATTTTATCGATAGTTTGATTCAACGGAACTAACCAAATTTCAGGATACTTTAAAGCCGTGTGAAGCATTTTTGAAGACGTTTCTAATAAGCTAATTGCGCCATTAACAATGTCATAGTTTGCAGGGTTGTTACGTTTTTACAGACTTGGCGCGGTTTTCCTCTATAACATAATGTTGACTTGACGTGAATTTGACCGCATCGGAAAATAACCGGGAATTGAAACGAATCATAATTACAATGTTATTAGGATACCCAAACCACCCGGATAAAAATAACCATACAATTACAATACAATAATATAGAATAACATTAAAGTCTATCTCTAACCATGAATCTTATTGTTCATGAATCAGATAGAGGAAAAATTTATATTGTCATTACAATAGATCTACAATTCACTCCATATGCTTGGATTTTCAACAATTGTGAAACAATACAATCAATAGTAGTTGGTTCAAATTTGTTCGGAAAATAATGATTTTTTCTATAGTTAAGATACATAACAACCCCCCTTTTCTATTGTCGATGTTTCAGTTTACATTAGATTCTAGTGTAATAACAATTACTCCTATTGTCATCCTATCGTTGTGAACAATAACAATAATTGTACATACTATAGATTCTATTGGATGGTTACAATTCATTCAAATGTAAATCTATGAGATTTTTTTATTCGGGCACACTGTGTGTGTGTTTACAATCTAATTCCCACTGTCTGGCAGCGGTATTATGGATAGAATCTTCCTGCAACTGTTTCATATTTGCTGTTTACAGTTGCAAAAAGCTTAAATCCGGGGATTAGAAGGTGACAGCTCTACCGCGACTCCAATAGCCCATTTCAAGAACGCAAGCATTAGCTATCTTCGTACACAATAAGCCCCGCTCCAGTAGTGACTGAAACTTTCAATCAAGCGTATGTGCAATGCTTGATTGACGCGTATTTAGTGATTCACAATATATATATATATATATATATATATATATATATATATATATATATATATATATATATATATATATATATATATATATATATATATATATATATATATATATATATATATATATATATATATATATATATATATATATATATATATATATATATATATATATATATATATATATATATATATATTTTTTAAACCAGGCACGTATTTAATATTATTTAAAAATAAGGTTGACGTTATATAGTTCTAGTCAGATACATCTCACCAATTGCCGCTTCCTTCGTTACACTCTCTTGTTCATTCGTAAACGTAGAAGTTCTCGACGTTGCCTCGTAATTAATTTCATGCACTCCCGACAAACTAAGCGCAAAAATTTACGTGGCCAAACCGCCCGTTATATATGTAACTGTTGTATTCTTATCGAAATTATAGCGTTAGTATGATTTGACAGATTTTGAATTCTACTTTCGATATGTTTATTTTATGTATATGCCCTTTTGAACTATTAACAGCGAGAGGCTGTCTTTAACTGGAACGATCTGAAACTGAACCAAAGATAAACAAAAACGAAAATATACGAGGCAACGGTCTCTTTTCTGATAGCAGACTCAGTTCAGTCAACAAGTGCGATTCAATCTAAGTTATCACAGTGTTCTTAATAAAACGAGTGGATAATAAAGTGGCGACGAGGTAATCGGTAAATTCGGAAGGCAAAAATCGTGGACAATTGGTGTGGATCGACGGTGATAAAACCAAGTTGGTGACGCTATCGCCCGGTGATTATTGCAACCGTTTTGCAAAGTTGGGGATTTGTTGCAAGCTGGCAGACCTGTTCGACGTCGGAGGAAGGCAGACACCGAAAACGCAGCGAAATACGGAAGAAATTTGAAACCTGATGTGAGACGGTTTTGTACGGGGGTGGTTGATTTTCTTTTCTTATTTTGGTAAGGTAAACTGAGTGGTGGGTAAGTTCCCAGTGTTTTTCTTTAAGGCCAAGTGAAACCTGAGAAAACAAAAATTGCGCGTCGGTAACGCCATATTGTGGGATAGAGCAGAGTGATCGGCGATTGTTTGTTCTCTTTAGAACAAAACAAAAACGCGACATCAGTGGAGTCAGAAAAAGCCTATTCGTTTGTGTATGCAGACAACAATTTAAATAGGGTGGTCCAAAATTGTTTTGTTGTTTTTCTACAAGAGGGATAATTATCCTTTGTTTATTTAATTATTTGATTAATAAGAGAGTTTTTTTCTTTATTTTTAATCATACAGGAACCAACGAGAACTTCCAGTGATTGATTTAAGACAATATATCTTGTGATTCTATCACAAATTGTTAGCAGTGTTTGGTGGAAAATCAGCCGGATATCTGTGAGAATTTTCCGGATGACAAAGGTCGCAAGAGGGCAAAGGCCAGCTGTTGATTGGTGAGTCAGACATTTTCTCTTTTGTTATATTTTTGGACAAACGCTAATCGTACATTGTGTGAAACTTACCCATTCAATTTAAAAGTAATTGTCCTTTTTTATGCTCTTTTATATTTCATGTTACTTTTTTTTGGTGATATCACGTGATTGTGTAACGCCTGGTGATTATTCCTGAATTTTATAACGAAATTAGAATACTGAGTTTGAATATTTTGGGTTTTTTTTTCAAATTTATTCATAAAACTGATTGCTAATAGCTCGATATGAATTCTACCGGCATTGCTTGCACTGTTGAGCCCTACCGTAGGGGAAACAGTTTCAATGACTGGTACACCCGCTTAAAATACTTCTTCAAGGTGAATAAAATCAAAGACGAAGATAAGATGGCGTATTTCATAACCCTCAGTGGCCCAACCATTTTTGAGGAGATAAAACTTTTGTATCCTGCTGGGAACTTTGAAGAAATTCCATTTGACGATTTAATAGCTAAATTAAAGAATCGCTTGGACAAAATTGACCCAGATTTAGTGCAACGCTATAAATTTAGCACTAGGGTTCAGCAACCTGACGAAACCACTGAAGATTTCGTTCTGGCACTAAAATTACAGGCCGAATTTTGTGGTTTCGAGAATTTTAAAGAAGTGGCAGTTCTGGATCGTATTATTGCTGGACTGCGAGATAAGAATTTGAGACAGAGATTGCTCAGTGAAGAGAAATTGAAATTAGCTTCGGCTGAGAAATTAATAGCAACATGTGAGGTCGCAAAGGCGAATGCAGGCACGGCTGAGGTAGTTAAAAATTCCTCAAATATGGTAGCGGCGATTGGGGAACAATGTAGACCGGGATATGGGACAATTTTGGGAAAGATTGCAAAGGTTTACGATACAGCTAACAGATACCAGAGAGAGGAGGTTTACGAAGGGCCTAGTAGCAGCCGGGGTCCAGTAAAGAACCGACTGGGATACAGGCCATACGAAAGGGCAGCGCTAGCAAGCGAGAGGGCGACCACTATCTGGAACCAGTAGACGGGAAGAAGCATACGGAAGACAACGACCTGACTATTCGCAGATGGTCTGCAACTATTGTGGCATTAAAGGCCATATAAAAAAAAGAATTTAAGTTGAAGAACCTACATCGTGATGCTATAAACTTGGTGGACACCTTCAAACCTGAACAGTCAGCGGATAGACACATCAACGAAATGCTCAGTAGGATGCGGACAGCGGATTCGGAGGACGAAATCAGCGATACAGGTGATTTGCAATGTATGTTGGTGTCGTCAATTAACAAAATAAGCGATCCTTGTTTGATACAAGTCAAAGTGGAAGGTAAGGACCTAAAAATGGAGGTTGACTGTGGCTCTTCGGTTTCAGTAATGAGTAAAACTCAATATTTTGCAACATTTGACAAACCTTTACAAAGTTACAGCAATCAACTGATAGTAGTTAATGGGACTAAACTAAAAATTGCTGGGAAGGCTATGGTTTTGGTGAAATTCAATGGAAAAGAAGAACTTATGAGTTTGTTAGTTCTCAATTGTGAAAATATTTTCTACCCTTTATTTGGCAGAACTTGGTTGGATGTTTTCTATCGGGATTGGAGAATTTTTTCTCAAATTCCAATAATATGACTATTAACTGTTTGTTGAATGAGCCCAGCAAAATTGCTGTAGATGAGTTGAAAAAGAAATACAGCCAAGTTTTTGAAAAGAGTTTTTCCTTGCCTATAGCAGGCTTTAAAGCGGAGCTTGTGATGAAGGATGAAACACCTATTTTCAAAAAGGCGTATAATGTCCCATACCGACTGAAAGACCAAGTATCAGATTATTTAGATAAACTAGAGTTTGAAAAAGTGATAACACCAATTGACACAAGCCAATGGGCTTCACCAATTATTATTGTAATGAAGAAAAATAACGAAATCCGCTTAGTGATCGACTGCAAGGTGTCTCTTAACAAATCATTAGTCCCTAACACATATCCGTTACCGACTGCTCAAGATATCTTTGCTAAATTGGCAGGATGTAATTTTTTTGTGCCCTTGATTTGGAGGGAGCTTATACCCAATTAGAACTTTCAGAGAATCCAAAAAGTTGGTAGTAATAAATACAATGAAAGGGTTGTACACGTACAATCGGCTGCCACAGGGAGCGTCATCAAGCGCTTCTATTTTTCAGCAAGTTATGGATAATGTTTTGAAAGGGATTGAAAACGTTTCATGTTATCTGGATGATGTTTTGATCGCCGGGAAAACCCTCGATGAGTGTCATGGCAAATTATTGTCAGTGTTAGACAGATTAGCTAATGCTAGAATAAAAGTTAATTTTGAAAAGTGCAAATTTTTCGTAAGGAAGCTCACATATTTAGGGCACATAATAAGTGACGAAGGGCTAATGCCTTGTCCGGATAAAATTTCGACTATTGCAAAGGCTAATGCCCCGAAAAATGAATATGAACTAAAATCTTTCCTGGGTCTAATAAACTATTACCATAAGTTTATTCCAAATTTGTCTACTAAATTGTACTATTTATATAATTTACTCAAAAATAATGTAAAGTTTATTTGGGATGGCAACTGCCAAAAAGCCTTTGAGCAAAGTAAGAATTCATTAGTAAACGCGGATATTATGGAATTTTTCGACGCAAAAAGCCGATTGTCGTGATTTCAGATGCGTCTAGCTATGGTCTCGGTGGATTGATAGCACATGTGGTGGATAAGGTGGAGAAACCAATTAGTTTCACATCGTTTTCATTGAACTCAGCACAAAAAAAATATCCTATACTGCAATTGGAGGCATTAGCCCTAGTTTGCACAATAAAAAAATTCCACAAATATTTATATGGAAAACATTTCACAATTTACACAGATCATAAGCCTCTGGTAGGAATTTTTGGGAAAGAAGGAAAAAACTCTATTTTTGTGACAAGACTTCAAAGATTCATTTTAGACTTAGCCATTTATGACTTCGATATAGTATACAGACCATCAAATAAATTAGGGAATGCGGATTTTTGCTCTAGATTCCCATTACAACAAGAAGTCCCCGCAGAACTAGACACAGAAGTGATTAAGAGCATTAACTTTAGCAAAAGTCTACCCATTGACTCGAAAGAGATTGCTAAGGGCACTAAAGATGACGATTTTCTGCTTAAAATTAAATGGTTCATGCAAAACGGTTGGCCTGAGAGAGTGGACAGAAGCTTTGCAGATGTGTTTGCAAACCAAAGAGATTTGGAATTGGTTGACGATTGTTTGCTTTATAAGGACAGAGTAATAATACCGAAGATATACCAAAAGCAGATACTCAAGCTATTACATACCAACCATGCAGGAATCGTAAAGATGAAACAATTAGCACGACGCATGGTTTACTGGTTTGGTATCAATACCGATATAGAAAATTACATCAGTAAATGTGATGCTTGCAATAGCATGGCTATCGCACATAAATCAATACAATCGTCCAAATGGATGCCCACAGTAAAACCTTTCAGTAGAGTCCATATAGATTTCTTCTTTTTCGAGCATCGTACGTATCTTTTAATGGTAGATAGCTTCTCCAAATGGATAGAGATTGAGCATATGAAACAAGGCACAGATTGTAACAAGGTATTGAAGAAATTAGTGGCTTATTTTGCACGTTTTGGTTAACCAGATATTCTGGTATCGGACAATGGTCCTCCTTTCAACTCTTACAATTTTGTGAACTTTCTTGAGAGACAAGGTATAAAAGTAATGAAAAGTCCTCCTTACAATCCTTCAAGTAATGGACAGGCAGAGAGATTAGTCAGAACGGTTAAGGAAGTTTTAAAAAGATTCCTATTGGAACCAGAGGTGACAGAGTTGGACCTGAAAGACCAGATGAACTTATTTTTGTTCAATTTTAGAAATAATAATTTGACGAGCGACGGATTGGTGCCGTCCGAGAAGATATTTAAATATAGACCGAAGACCATAATGGACTTGATAAATCCCAAGAAACACTATAAGAATCACATATCAGTATCACAGTCAGAAGAGGCAAACATTAGAAAGAATCCGAGCGGGAGAATCCCGAGGCATTTAAATGATGCACTGAATGAGCTGATGGCGGGAGATGAAGTGTGGTATAAAAATCACAATCCCCACCTTCATGCAAGATGGATTAAAGCAACGTTCATTAAAAAGTATTCTCCCAATACCTTCCAGATATCGATTGGAAGCACAAACGTAATGGCTCATCAGACGCAGATCAAGGTCTGTAAGGACGCGTCATCCAGGCAAAGGCCCAATGTCCTCATAAATCGACGTGAAGCAAACGAAGTGACGAACGATACGCCAGGGGTTTCTGCTGAGCTACCGAGAGATCGTGAAGACGAACCGCGAGAACCTCCGAGGAGAAGCAAAAAGAGGAAACATGTTTCCGAGAACGATTTGGCAGAACCTAGAAGATCTAAACGAAAAAGGAAGGAGAACACAAGTGAAGATTTTTGCTATAGCTGATTAAGTGACCGAAACTTCGGTTTAGATTAAGTATTGGATTCATATCCGTTCTGAAATTTTGAAATTTATTATAAGAGGGAAGGAGTTGTTGTATTCTTATCGAAATTATAGCGTTAGTATGATTTGACAGATTTTGAATTCTACTTTCGATATGTTTATTTTATGTATATGTCCTTTTGAACTATTAACAGCGAAGGCTGTCTTTAACTGGAACGATCTGAAACTGAACCAAAGATAAACAAAAACGAAAATATACGAGGCAACGGTCTCTTTTCTGATAGCAGACTCAGTTCAGTCAACAAGTGCGATTCAATCTAAGTTATCACAGTGTTCTTAATAAAACGAGTGGATAATAAAGTAACGGGCATAAGAAAACTCTGTACACCACATGGTGAACGCATCTGAAATTATGTGGCAGCCTTTCCCGCACGCATGCGCATTGTCTTCGTTTGCTGCTTCTGATAAGCAAATGGCCCTTTTCTACACGCACTGGTCTTCTTTTTTTTGCACTCCACACTCTGCCAATAATCAAATGCCCGATACCAGGCCACTCTATATCGAACTTCAAAACTGCTAATAATCATCGATTCACTCGCGACAAAACGGACAAACGCTCAAACCTAATAATGTATGTCCGGATGTCTCAATACTACTACTAATAAGCAAACGTAACCTGATGTAACTCCTCTTCCGGGTGCGGGGGCGCAGCACAAAAAACCACAAAATGTGGAAATACTACCGACACTCACACATTTCGGGTGGGAATCGATTATATTCACTACAGGTTTCCCAGAGCACGCGGATATTTTGTATGATTTCACTGTTGAGTTAAGAGTTAGAGTACGAATTATTGTTTGATTTTTTTCGCGAAAACGACGCAGCAAAAACAAAACACGTCAGTTTCAAAGCACGGCTTCATTTTTTTTTATTCGGGCACACTGCTTCTTTAATCAAATCCTGAATAATTTTTCATCTTAACCCAAAGCATTTCTAAGACACTGGAATTAAAAAAAGCAATGTATTGACATTTCCCCAAATTGTAGAACATACCAAATTTTACTAAGAATTTTTTGAAGATATTATTGAGAATGTTCAACAGGAATTCAATATCTTAATCCCAGTGACGACACTGTAGTTTTTTTGATGAAGAATTCCAGAGATTTTTGGTGATTTTATTTTCTTATGGGAATATAGATTACGTTGCTTGCAGTTGAAGCAAAACTGTTTGAATAGCAGAAATCTCGAAAACGAAACTCACTTGAATCCTACAAAGTTTGAGCTGTTTTGTGGAATACGTGTAACTAGAAATGAGTAGAAAAATTAGTATTTTCCATTTAATACCAATTACCTTTGCTTATCTTGACAGATACGCGTATTTCGTCAACAATGTGCAGACTTATTCAGTGTCATGTACTAAACCTCGATTGAAACCAACAACGGTTGGTTTGTTAATGTGGTGAAAATTTACATAGGATTTACTGCATGGCTGAATGGAAGCGACATTGTACAAATATGGAAGAATATTTAAGGTTTTCACTATTATATTTGAAGAAGCTCACAAAAAGATCCTAAGGAACTGCAAGAAAGATCGAAGGAAATGTTCCAAAAGATTAAAATAAGAGTTCAAGAAGACGTGAGAGAGTTTCGTTAGAAGAACTTTTGAAAAGATTTGGAGAATCTCATTGGAAATACACAGGAAGCTCTAAAATCGATAACCAAGAAGTTCCTATGAATATCTTTACTGCAAGAGTAGCTGTTGAAAGTCTGTATAATGATGAAGTTCATCACAATACCGCGGAAGTCTTTAAAAAACGTCAACAAGTCTTTACAGATTCATACTATAAGTTTTAGATTTTTCAGGACTGATTATGAACTGTTTTCAACGCAAGCAGTGCACCAGGTGCACATACGGACAAGACACATCTGATTTTTATAGTTCTATACTCAAGTGTGAAACTACGCAAGTTTCCTTACAAAAAATGCATACATGAATAATTCATGAAATTGTATTTTCAACAGACAGAACAAGTTTTAGCGAATATTATTTTAAAATTCTCGAAACAGCCGAGAGT
>JASCZW010015236.1:0-21027 GCA_034211315.2 Aedes japonicus | reverse complement strand
ATCCAACGACCCATGGGGAAGAAAACCTATGCAAGGAAGGCTTTAGGTGAGGATTTGGAGGTACGCGCCCCGTCTCACAGATGACGATCCAGTATAAAAACCTGAATTAGATCACCGAGATAGACGAGATCTCCACTGCACTGAAGGAACAGTGCAAGGTCGAGGTTGCCGCTGCAGACATACGGCTGCGGAAGGGCCCACTCGGGACCCAGGTGACAACAATGAGGATAGCTGCAGCTTGAAAGTGGCGAAGGTGAAGGTGGGATGGTCCATATGTCCACTAAGACTACCACTCACTTGAATGGAGGAGCTGCCTCTACCCAACCCAGGAGGCAGATTTTTCTGGAGACCTTGACTAGGTTCAACGTGGGTACCAAGAGTACCTATCAGAAGCGGAATCGATAATCGATGTAACTTTCAGCAGTCTTAGGCTGCTTAATAATTGGAGGATGATGATGGTTACAACCAAAGCGACCACGTGGCGGTTTGTTATTGTATCGTCCACAATACAAGGTAGCGTGAGAGGAGGAGCATCCGCTCTATTCGCCCGCAGATGGAAGACGTCCTATTTTTAAACTTACGCGAAACCCAGGAACCTTGCGGCGAACGACTAGTTATGACACTTACACGAGCGTGCGATGCGACCATGCCGAAGGAAGTCAAACCGAGAAATGGAAAATCGCCGGTGTATTAGTGGACGAAGTCGATCGCCGACCTCCAAAGAACATGCCTTCACGCAAAACAGAGGATGCAAAGAGCGCGGTCAGACGCCGATAGAATCGACCGTAAAGGGCGTTAAAGAGGGAGATAAAGGCCAGCAAGCGAGCCTGCTTTGAGGCCCTGTGTCAGAAGGCCAATACGAATCCGTGGGGTGTCCGTGGCCTATCGGGTAGTAATGACCAAAATCAGAGGAACAGAGCTGCTGCAGGTGATCGTTGGGGGACTTTTTTCAAACCCTGACCCGAGTCCATGGCCCCCCGCTGCCGTATATTTTTTCCATGACCAGCGTTCTAGTATCCCAGACCTTAACACTGTCATAGCGACGGAAGGGTTGGCGGCTCAGCTGAACACCCGTGACCACGTGGGCATTAACAACGGCACAACGAGGGCCACTGACGAGGCGAGGCTGGCCATTCTGTCCAGACACTAAGAGGCGAGGAGTACGCTTCTGTGCAGTGGTGAGAAATGCGTTCAATAGCGCTAGTTGGGTGGCTATCGTCGACTCGCTCCAACGCTTTCAGGTTGATGGGTACCTGTACAAGATTCTGGGAAGCTACTTCCAGAATCGCGTACTGGTGTGCAATACTGAGGTAGGTCAGAAACGTGTTCAGATCACCGCAGGCGTCCCACAAGGTTCGATCCTGGGTCCGGTGCTATTGAACACGATGTACGACGAGGTACTGCGGCTTGAGTTCCCGAATGGGGAGAAGATAGTCGGGTTTGCGGACGACGTCACCCTGGAGATGTGTGTAGAATCCTTTGAAGAGGGTGAGCTGGATGAGCTCGAAAATCGAAAATCGGAGCAAAATGCGACGATCAGTGCAGGTAACTGCACAATTGAATCGAATAGGTCTTTGAGGTATCGTGTGGTCGCGATCGACGACGAGCTGTCCTTTATCAGCCACGTCGATTACGCCTGCAAGAAAGTTTTCCGCATGATGCCGAAATAAGCTCGGCGGTGCCAGGGAATAAACGTTAACCTCATTACCGTTGCCCTGTCCATACTTAGGTACGGCGGGCCGGCATGGATCGTCGCCTTGAGTACCAAGAGCTAGAGAGTACACGACAGCGCTTATGTGCCTAAGAGTGGTTAGTGCATACCGAACGGTACCACGCGACGTGGTCTGCGTCTCAGCGGGGATGATACCAATAGGCATCGTCATAAAAGAGGATGTGGCGGCTTCAAGCAACGTGGAACAAGAGGTATTCGGAAGACTACTAGAGCCGCATCTATGGTTGAGTAGCAAATGGGAGGGAAACAACTCCACCAGCGGTCGATGGACCCACCTACTAATCCCAGAATTACCCGGGTGGGCCTACCAAACCACGGTGAAGTAAGCTTCCACTTAACGAAGATTTTGTCAGGCCATGCCTGCTTTAGACAATATCTGCACAAATGTGGACATGCACTGTCCTTCGCGTGCACCGAGTGCGCAGGAGTTGTGGAATTCGCGAAACATGCATTCTTCGCATGTTCGCGCTTGGACGGCGCGAGATCCGGCATGATAGCGGAAAGTGGTCACGACAAGACTCCGGATAATTTGGTAAAGAGGATGTACCAAGACCGTGGCATCTGGGACGCGGTATGCATAGCAGCCTCCCAGATTGTCGTCGATCTCCAACATAAATGGCGAAACGGCCAACGGCAGGTCGCAGGGATCACCTAAGTAGAGAAGTCCAATGTAGTTAGATATAGTGAGTGTAAAGTCCAAGGCACGGGTGGGTTTTTAATGAGTCTAGGAGTTGGCACCCTCATCCCCACACCTCGAGATCTCCAGGAATTTGGTTGCAGATTTTACATCGAGCTTTAAAAAAAGACTCTACAGCCAGCACAATCGTAACCCTTTTACCATACCAATATTCAAACCAAACTTCCCTTTTCAGAGCCGTCAAAGAATTTCTATGAAGCGAAGCATATGATGTTTTATCATACTTACTCACTTACTTATGCTAACCCAACGTTCCAATAGAAGAGTACCTTGCTGGCAATGTTCCGCTACAAAACTAAAGAAACTAATCGAACGGTTCAAAGTAGTCTACGTCAACCGATCGTGTGTTGAACACAACCACACTGTTTTTTTAACAGGAATGAAACGTGGATAATACTCGAGGAGGACTTGCGAGTCGGTTGCAGACACACAATAATGTACGGAGGAGAAGATTGACCTACGAGCTGGAGTAACGCTATGGCGATGGCACAGTATTCAGCAAGTTACTAAAGTTGGACGGAAACAATGGACACCCGTTAAAATTGGGTTCGCTTCGAGTCCGGTCAAACCCAGATTCAGAAATCCACAGCTAGCAACGTTATTAGACTAATTTGAACAAAATCCTGCAAGTTTGGGACACTCGAAGAATTGGAGCCAAGCAGCTCTTCCGATGTGCCTCCCTGCCCTTCAGGTCAGAAAAGGGTATGGGCGCGTTCTGCCGAGTTGGTCGCAGCAGATTTCATGTGTGAATAGGCTGCCACATCAACGTTCAAAAAGGGCCTGAACCAAATGGACAACCTGTAATAATCACTTGAAGATGCGATGGGAGATCATTGCCCTGATATTCAAAAATGTAGTAGCACGTAGTAAAACATTTCTTGTATTCTGTAGCTAAACGCTAAGGAATTGAGTAAAAGAGTCGAAATTTATCGAGAATGATCTCACATATGCATTCGTCGAACCATTCTTCACGGCCGTTGTGAAAATCTCACATGCGCATTGCCTGTCACCAACGACTAATGTTTTCTCTCCTTTCTCCTGTTCTCTTCCATATCTCATAGCCAAGAGCAATTCCATAGGATCCACCGGGAAGACAACCTGGACACTACTTCGAATGATGCAATAAGTAAGGCAATGTTGTGTTTACTCGCATCAATAAACGCTCAATACCTGTTTTCGAGAGAGATTACTCACAGTGTTCATTTTCGTACCAGCATTGCAGCACGAGATGGAGTGCGATGGTGATTTAACTCACCGCGAGAATAGGAAAAACCAGAGAATAAGTTCACAAGAATCAGCTCTTTCTCCCTCAGACCTTGAGCACAATCGTATGAACTCATGCAACATTTGACTCGCAGTCTGAGCATTATTTTGTTGAACAAAAAATTTCTTGCTCACGCAGTTAATCGCTAGCTGTTTTCTGGTTCAAAAATTCAATTCCAGCAATGCCGCCGCTTGTGTGAGACAATGGCAAAACTGGAGAACGAGACACTGATTTCCGACACTGCTAATCCTGACGGGCCATGTTGGGAAAGCGGCTAGTAAAATTGAATGAAATAAACAGAATTATCAATTTCATCAATCAATCAACAGAACGAAAACATAAGTACTGGAATCGTAATATACATGGAACTATTGAAGAAATGGTTGAGGTAAAAACTTGAAAATAAATGTATATAATTACTGAGATATATCTTCTTTTTCTGCTATCTTCAATCGGGAATGGATTTTCAGGGGTAGACTGGTAGGGTAAATATCTGTATTCCGTTATACACAGCACATCACGCACTTTAATTAAAAGATGTGACTTTCAAAAACAAATTCTTAGTTTATTTATTTTTGCAGCGTATCGTTAGATTTTAAATCTCGCGTAGCAGTAGAAAATAGCCCATCTTTATCAGTCGGTTCTCTGCATCGAGCTAACAGTGAGGCTAAATAAATTTTATGTAATTATGAATAATTCCAAAAACGGAAACGTAATGAAAGTACAAAAAATTATAATTAGTTTTCCGAAAACTCTTGTTGGTCTGGACCAAGGGTTTGTCATCCTTAAATTGTGTACGTTATGTAGATAATTCAGGATAAGTTTAGAGAAAATTGATGCTTTTATTAAATTTCTAAAATAGTTTTTAGTTATGTACTCTTTTTATTTTTTTCATTTAAAAATGTATGGAACAAACACGTGTTTTGTATGTTGGTCACTTTATCATTTCAAAGATTTACAGGAACATCTAGTGCCTATAGAAGTATACCAGAAGTTTGTATTATGTACAGCCCAAAACTCGCTTGAAGAAAAAGCACATCTTGAGCTAATGGACATCGATAGTTGTTAAGGAACAGCATATTCTTTATAACAATACTGAGATGTAATTGATTTATTGACTTGCACTACGCTTTGTTTGCTGACATATACATAAATATTCGTGCCTCAAAGTGGCCACCTGGACCTGGTTATAGGTACACCTCAAATATCCCACACAAGCATCACAAATTCGCCGGTATCGCAGGTACTCAGGAGCTATTCATAAACCACGTAGACTTTTCTTGGGGGAGAGGCGGTTCTGCTCAAAGTCTACGATCTATATACAATTTCAAAAAAAAATGTATGGAGAAAAGTCAACGAGGGGGAAGGGGTTTAAAATTTTCAAAAATTAGTCTACTTGGTTTATTAACAGGCCCTCATCCACTGCCGATTCTCAACAAGCGTGCAACTGTGGTTATTTATCTACCAATCAGAACGTGTGATTTGTGGAATACCTGTAACTAGAAATGAGAAGAAAGATTAGTATTTTCCATTTAATTCCAACTACCTTTATTGCTTATTTAAACAGATACGCGTATTTCGTCTACAATATGCAGACTTCTCCAATATCGTTTACTAATAACTCGACTGTCGAGTTATTAGGTCACGACTCTGAAGAAGTCTTCATATTGTAGACGAAATACGCGTATCTGTCAAGACAAGCAATAAAGGTAGTTGGAATTAAATGGAAAGTACTAATTTTTCGTCTCATTTCTAGTTACCAACCAGACGCCTGGCACTTACTGCGGACGACAGCGCAATCATATTGATTGTACTTGTTACAAACGATTTAACAAATCACACAGCTCATCGTTCAACGCAGCAATCAGAATCAAGTGCCATATTAACATTTCCCAAGTTTGTAACAAACATCGCTCATTTCCGTAGATGACGCGTACCATCCCACGTTCCCCTATGCCATTCGTCGTGTGTGAGAGGGTCCTTTAAGTTATTACAAATGAGGGGTGTTTTGCTATTAGTTTGTCTGGTGCTGCTCGTTGTTGCAACCCGTGGCCGGTTTAAAAGCGAAAGCGTGAGTGTAAATAACGATGGAAAATGTGTTTCTAAATGTGTCCGTTCTAAGTACGAAAGTGAGAGCGAAAGTGTGTTGCTCGGTCCGGTAGCAACTCCCGCAGGAGTTTCTAATGTGACTCCGGTCGGTAGTGCGACGTATGAATTATGACTTTCTTCCGGGTCTTGGTCGTGTTCGGAGATAGTTAAATTCCCCGTTTCGGCAGTGGAAAATCTATGAGCTTAGGCAAGGAATTACCGCCGTCGGTTGGGATCAAAACAAACAATTTGTGAGATTATTGTAACGGATATGCGACTAAATTACGCGTAATGGATTCAACCAAATTACCATTCTAGATAAATCGAATATTCTAATTGCCTGTTTGTCACTCCCTTCGGACTCGAACAGATAAAACAAACCATTTTATCTCCTCTCATCGAATTTCTCCCCCAAAAACGGCAAACCCCCCATCAAAACAAAATCCTCTTCTGCCAACTTTGATGCGTTGATGTGATGATTCTTCATCCCTACATTTTCTGATTAGCTCTGCTCTCTCCCCCCCATCCCAAACAACATGATTTGCCCGATGTCCTGGGGGGAGAAAACAAACCCCGGACCGAAACTCGATTATCCCAATTCACCATGTCTGTGTTGTCCCCAAAAACAAAACAAGGTGATGAAACGCAGCTGTTTTTCGGTTTCGACAGACCAACACACCCCCGGGAAGTCACGCTGTTTGATTTTCCTTCAAATGCATCAAAAACACGAACGGAAAAAAAGCCGGTAGACGAAGAAGAAGAAGTCGTCATCCAGTGGCAGGTGTGGGGTGTTTTACTTGGTAAACGATTCTACCATCAGCGGAGCGCCGTTGTATTCTGGGTGATTGCTTATGCATTCAACTTTCCTGCTGATTTTGATCGGTCGTCTTGTACTGCCGTTTGGTTCTAACAACTATCCGAAAACGACGCTTACCGAAAATTTGTTTGGGGGGAGAAACACTGAAAACAGCACGCCAGCCAGTTGTTAGGGGAGTTCTGTTCTCCCCAGTAATCCGTATCGGCAGTAAGCATTGAATTCGCTTATCGATGTGCGTCTGGGGATCAAATTATCATCGACGGCATGGAGTTTGGTCATTATTGGACTATTGTTGGGGTAAATTGGAATTCATTGTTGACGGGAGTAACACTTCATGCTTTTATTTAGTGGTAAATGGAGAGTAGAGAGGGACATCTTGATTCAACAGATTGGTAGTTTGATGTTGATATCGAGTGCAATCAATTCATTTCATGAAGTAATTTTGCTAATGATAAACGGTTCTTAGCGATATGGTTGACGTTGGTAGAAAAATTAAACAGTAAATTAGAGCGTGAAAATATAGTGTCATTGTATCGGTAGACAATTCACTTGAGGAAAATTATTATTGTTTTAGAGATAGTAAGCAGCGAACTGATTAGTTTACAAATTTGAGACCAGAAGGTAAAAGCCCAGCAGCTAAAATTGAATCTTGCTGGCATAAATTGAGTTGAAATGTTATAAAAAATCTACAGTAAGAAAGTTGATTAAGATTTATATCCAGGAAAATCGAAGAAAACTTTACAAAACCAACACTATAAGTGAACGATTTAAGGAATTTTTCGAGGTTCCGGAAGAGCTGTTCTAACAACATTATTCCAAAGCACACCTCGATTTTTAATTTGAACTGCTCGAATTATGTTACACGAACTCAACTCAACTTTGCCTTGAACTTGTTGGTCGTGCAAGCATTCAACACCCACTGCGCTCAAACTTCGTTCGCTCCGATTCACCACATCGAGCAGCAGCAGTAAAGTCGACAGAAAATCCTCCCCCAAAGACACACTACTTACCGGTTCGTCATGTCGGCTGGCGGTGCATGGATTTCGACTTTGGTTTGCTGTTGGTGGTGAGTAACGAATCCGCCGGTTGATGTCACCGCTGATGCCGCTGCTACGGCTGCTGCTTTCTGCTTTGTCGCCTGCTTGTATCGACCTGTGAATGTGGTGGGGAAATGTATATAAGAGGTGGTGAATCTACGTTTCCATGTGGCAAACGACCACCTGACGGTAAAAAAAGGCAAACTTACTGAGAGCGAAGAATAGCGAGAGCACTGCTTTCAGCCGGCCGCTGCAGATGTCGTTTGGGGTGACTGATTCAAGACCGCCAACTTGATGCTGTCTCAGAACGGTGAGACAGGAATTGACGTTTTCGTACTGAAATAAAAAGAGAGAATTGGAGGATTAGTATATCGTGTGGAACTAAAATGACCCGATCCTGGCAACAGCTTTTTCGAAAATATATTTCAAAACATTCGAACCCCTCGTGATGACCTAATTACCCCAAAATGAAGCAATGGATATCCAAGTAGAAGTTGAATGAGAAAGATTTGGTGTAACGATGTCATGAAATTATTATGTAGTTGAAATCTGATTTGCGGGGTGACATAACCAGTTCATTAATGAATCTGCAAAAAGTAGTACTCCTAGGAAATGGTTGTGAATATTCTCCAAAAAATTTAATTCAGAACAGAAGAAGCCTTTTAACTGATATTCACGGAAACAAATCCGTTTCTGTTTGCATGCGTAAGAAATCATGAAACGAATTTTTATCTTATTTTATAAATTGATGAGACTTGTTCAAGGTTTCATGATTGCAATAACAGATGCGAATCGTTAGCTTTGGAAGAGTTGTTTTTTTTTTTCTCAAATCTTAATATGTGTAATCAGGCTCAATAATTCAGAATCTATTCAAGAAAAACAATAGCGCAGTATATTCATCCTCCAAGTACTATCAAAGATACACAAAAAAAAGAATTTCAACAGGCGCTTAAAGTTTCCCCTCGTTCCCTTTAAAGCCAATGGAGGCGTAAATAACGAAATTGTTTGCAATGTTTCATGTGCCATACAACAATATCTGCAATCTTTAATACAACAGGCGTAGATTTAGATAACGCAAAAAATTAATTGTTTCTTTTTAACTGTGTATCTACATCAACCAAAAGTTCAAATCTTGATTCTGCATTTGTTTTTCTGTTTACATTAACAGTCAACAGAGTAGATTTGCCAGATTAACTATATTCAGTTTCAGGAATTCAGTTCATGATTTCGACCTCCTGGATTCATGATTTCATGCCATCCAATTGCGGCGGGATAATATTCCATGATTTCATGAATATTGTTCATGCTGTATATACTGCACGAAAACACTTTGCTTGGCTTTGGAATCCTTCTACTTCAGCCGTAATTCCTCAAATCAATGCGTTAGGTCTGTTGGTTGCGTTCCAAAACTATTAGGGGCAAAGAAATTGCGATTTTTTTAACCGAATAAAAAGTTAAAAAAAAACACAAACCTTGAAAACAAATTAGGTTATTGGAAAACTAGGAAAACACAAATTTATTATATCAATACAGTTTGTACTTAAATTATATAGTATTGTGCTATGCAGTCAGTTAACCTAGCCCGTGGAGTATTCATAAGTCATCTGGTTGGCGCAACCACTAGGAGCGAAATAAGTTTGATTGGAGTTGAAACATCTGTGTTTCATTAGCAGTAGGACCACGGTCTCCAAATTTCGACAGAATCTCACTTTAATGGTGTATTTCACACAAAAGCCTTTTTCAGGGCTTCTATTCTGATTTTAATAGAGAGTTATACTGAATTATTATAAGAGTTTGCTGATTGGTTGAGCATGATGACTATCAAATTCGTAAATCCTGGCCGATCCTGATTTTTTATCGATCTATGTTCGAAAAATACCAAATATTTCTTAGAATCATGTTTCAGTATTGAAAAATGTCCAAGGGACAGTTTGTAGTTTGCTTGATTTTGGACAATCGCAGACCGCTGGTTACAGGCACGTGATGATTTCCTTACTACATATATAATCTTCTAATAAATAGTTGTTTGATAAATTCTCGGTTTTCTATTAGGGCGAATCTAACGGGCGAAATCCTCACGATCTCGTTCTCTTTCATTTATTACAGTGTTGTATTAAAACTTTCGAGGATCCTATAGTGCAGATCGAAACACAACAGTGCTGACTTGCATACACTACAAATATAAACGAAAAACGTAAAGGTGATTGGAATATGAATGAAAGAGAAAGTAATCAAAGCAGAGTCTCTCAATCTTAAATTCGCCCTTATGACAAAAAACCCTAGAATTTTATTTCCAACTCTTCATCTCATATAACACTGAAACCGATATTAAAATTGCATCAATGCACATAAATTCAATATGTTGAAAATGCAACGAGTTGCAATGGTCAACCATATTTTGGATAGGAGCAAAATCAAAATGAAAAAGTGAAATAGAAAAAGACAACGTGAATGGGTAAAACGTAACACAATCGAAGAAGAAGAAAAGCAAAGCTGACAAAGTGGACGTATAGAAGTCGAAGAACAGAATCGAAAGAGCAGAAACATAACAAATTGACGACGTAGAGAAGCAGAAGGAAAAATTTGAAGAAGATTAGCAGAAGAAAAAAGTCAAAAGAGAAAGATAAAATAAAAAAGATGAGAAAAGTAGAATAATCGCCAGAAGCAGGAAAATATGAAGCAAGCCAACGGAACAATAGAAGGAGAATAACCGAAGAAGAGAAGCGTGACGGAATCAGCGGAAGAAGAAACCCGAAGCGGATGGAGGAAATAATGAAAAGCAGAGAAAATTGAAGGAGGCACAACGAAAGAAGCAAAGCAGTGGAAAGATGATGATGATGATGGTCCCGGCACTTACCCCTACAAAAGTTTGAGCTAGACGATGTATCCATTAGATAGTTTATTTAAAAAACAATTTAACCAGTTATGCAAAACTAAAAGCGAAATGATTTCATCTACAGATGTAAATATCTTCCAAAACTGTTCATTTGCTTTACAGAGAGATAACTGTGAAAAGTTGGTGATGTCAACCACAAATGTTCGCAAGTTTTCCCAGCGATCAGGAAATCCTATTATAATTCAAATCACAGAACCCCGTATAAGGACATTATCAAAAGACACGCCAATATCCGATCCTGCCCCCTACAGAGTCAATGATCAATGTCAATTCCAACACTAATGGACACCGCCACCTTAGCTATGGGCTGACCAAGGATATCCCCGAGAAAAAGCAAGAAAATTTCCAAACCGAAAAAATCCTGACAAGAAATTCCCCGACAATCAGCCAGTCAACCCACTACTATTTTATGGCATCTTCTCAAGCATCAAAGGTCAATATTTTTTAGTAAATTCAAAAAGAAGTCCTTTATACCTGAATACCACGCGCGAGGTTCAAACTTTTGTAGACTACACAAAAAATAAAAACTGCTATAAAGGCGAGGCGAAAAGTATAGTTTGTTTGTGCCTCATGAGAAGCAAAATAAAAAAGTGAAATAGAAAAAAAGAATAGAAAGAATAAAAAAAATGGAAGAGTGAGAGAAACTTTACACAATCGAAGAAGAAGAAAAGCGAAGCGGACATTGAATTGGAAGAAGATTAGCTGAAGAAGAAAAGTTGATGGAGAAAAGTAAAAAAAAAGGGATAAAATAACAGATATAAGAGAAGTAGAATAATTTCAAGAAGCAGGAAAAGTTGAAGTAAACCAAAGGAGCAATAGAAGGAGAAGTAGAGAAGTTTAAGAATAAGAGTTGAGAATGACGAAATGAAGTGGAGTGGGAAATACTGGAAAAAGTGTACATGAAATAGATTAACGAAATAAGAATTTCTTAAGACACAAATGCATCCTTCTGGTGTAAAGTATCATTAATAAAAAAAGCCTCCTTTCACGTTGTAAACTTTTTCTATTATTTTAATAATACAAGCACCAAAACAAAAACTCAGAGTCAAAATGTCTTGAATGCATCTGAACAAAGCAAAAATACACAACAATTCAAAACCAAACAATGTTCTAGCGGACCGACCTACAACCCACCGATTGATCTTTACCAGCAACACGCGATTGCCTCATTTGATCGAAACAAAACAATCACATTGATTCTCCGTGATCTCCCGGACCTGTTGCGAGCGGGCATTTTGTCTTTCCATCACTTGTGACTCGCTCGCTGTCAATCAGCCGCTCAATTTACGGCGAAACAATTTCTCGGTTGTGCGTACCAAATGTCAGACGGAAAGGTCAACGGCGCCCATCCGCCTTCCGTCCTTCGACGATCACTGGAGACGGTCAATCAAAATCAATTTGCAAATAATGACGCCCCACAAGAAGTTGCCAACTTTCTTTGCCTCCAAATTGTAAGTAGTTATGGTCTTTTTTTTTCATCAGTTACCATAATCAAAGGTTATGTTTTGCTTAATAGAATTATTTAATGGATCTTCTAGTCTATAAAAACTGTTTTCTTACGGTTAATGCTTTGGATTATGACCCCCCATTTGACAAACATTTGACCGTTTATGACGATCGTAATAATTTCATAACGGGGCCGCTTTGCTGATGCATCTTAGCTTCAACGGAGGCCTCAGACCTTTCAAAGAGCCAGCCCGGTTGAAAGATGATCTCAGCTCCTCCGCTGGGCAGCCCTCAATTATTAATTATCGGCTGAGGATTTAAAGAGCCAATGAAAACTCGACACTCTTAGTGCTCTTAGAGACCGTAATGGAGTCACTCAAACACATGCAGAGACAAGGACGCCGAGTGTCTCGTTTCAAGAGTTTGATAGCTCGCGCACTGAAACGAGCTGTTTAATTACCCTTCATGGTTGTGCGAAATAAAACAAAAACACAACATCAACAGCGTCTCGTCCGTCGTTGAGAATGGAAGAAACACTTTCCAAGGAAGTTCAACTTTCTGTCCTCAGCTGAGATGCTTTTCATGCAAATTAAATCATTAAACGAGCGGCAGAGGTTTCGGTTCCTCCGCGAAAGATAGATCTTGATCTGCGAAGACAGCCCGACAGTCCGAGGAACAGGTTTATGACACACACCCTGAGCAGTTGAGGCTTCCGTCCGAGCGTCCGTCCATCCGTTCGTGTAGATAATAAGATTGCATGATTGTTTGAGATTCGTTCCCGGAGGCTAATTTTGTGTCACCAGGTCGAGAGGATTCCGTTTCTTCGCTGTTTTATCACCTCATTCGGTAGACGTTACTGTACACATACGGTCTAAGTAGTTTCCAGAATCACTTAAGAATGCCGCTAACGGTGAGGGTCGATTGGATTTACACGTAACGATAATTGGGAGACATTTTCGGAGAAAATTAACAATTGAGTGCCACCATTCGAACAGGGCGAATCAGCTTTTCTTGTAAATGCACCGCCGTGCACTAGTGTGAGCTGATTACCAACGAATGTTCGCCTTTATGGAATGTCAGCACTGAATTAGCCGCCGCCGCCTACTGCCCACATATGAATGGGATTGCCAAATTGAGCGTGGAAGTCATTGGCTTCCGACCGACAGCCAACTGCGATCGGCGTACTCTGCGATTGTCCAACCAATTAGGGGATAGGAAGAAATTTGGAACCAAACACAGTTATTGGCAGTCGACTGAAAGTACGTGCGGAGTCGAGGCATGGAAATGGAAAGCAAACGGTTCAAATTACATGGCAGTACGGAGTGCAAAGCTAAAAAGGAAGCTGGTACGTGCTCGCTTGCTAACACCTGGAATCTGCGGGCTTCGGGGCGAGGCTAGTTGGGTATTTTCGATGTTTTTGACCTCACGGTCGACCTTTCCGAACATGTTCTTATTTGTACCTTGAACGTGTTTTGCTGTTCATTCTCTTAACTTTGTTTATTTCAAAAGAGGTTTAACTGGATTTTTTCGTAAATTTAAGGGATAAAGTTGTATAAAAAACGTACGAAAAGATATGTACATAGTTGTTTAAGCAATTTAATATCGTTTAAGTAATTTGATTGATTACTTATTTTATTGAAAAATCAAACAATTCATATTTTTAATTAACATTTTATTAATACATACGCATTATTATTTTCCAAAACTAAATACAATATTGATTTGATCTATTTATCTTGTTATTTATAAACTTTTCCTCAATATATTCATTTTTGATTTGATTTATTTAGTTTTTTATTAATTGATTTAATTAATCAAGTTCATTTTGAATATATTATTAGCGTTTTTATTATATTGAAGTGCTACAAAATAACTGTGTTTGCATATCTATTAGTATTTTATTAATATGTTTCATGAGATATCATATTATGTATGGTGACCTAATGTTTACCTTCTCCTGCATTACCATTTTTGTTTTATTCAATGACTTATTAAGTACTAAATTTATTTATCTGCGAATTTTTTCATTTATATATAAAAATAATATTTAAGGATTCAGCAGCTTAGTTATTTATTTATTTGCTTATTTATCTTATGGACTTTTTGTTTCATTTTTCATTCACTCATTCAAAAACTTTTATTTAATGTTTTTGTATATTTTTTATTGGTCTATTGATTTGTTCATGTTATTTAATAAAAAATGTCGAGTATGATGTATATAAATATACTGATTTCATATGTATGAATTTTTTTAATCATTGATTTATCAACTCACATAAAATTTCTTTTATGGAACATTTTTCATACATTCTTAAACTTGTTTTTTATTTCTTAAGAAGTTCGTTGTCAATGTATTTTATACTTCATGACATGATTAACTACCCGAGCAAAGGATTATACCTAATTGATAACAAGTTCTATTACCAGGTTATCATTTTTTGATAACTGAATATGTTATCATTGAGGCTGAATAAACAGCCAAAATAACAGAATGAATAACAAAAAAATACTCGTTGAGTATCATAACAATAACTTATTTTGTTATCACTGCAAACAACTTGATAACAAATCCTGTATTGTAAGCAAATTTATTGAAAAAGTATCAAATTATGTTATCAATTTGAAATCAAATTCTCATGCTAATAACTGAAAGAAATATTCTGATTGAAAGCCAAATTTCTTGTTCAAATATGCTGGAATTATTTATAGTTTTACAATTCGCCATATAAAGTTCATAAAAAAAAGTGTGTTCAAAATGATAACATATGATAACAAAATTTGCCAATGGTGATAACTAAATTTGTTATCCGATAACAGCGGAAATCAAAACGATAACTGGGATAACAGAACTTTTTACTTATATTATATCAGCTTGTTAGTTTCCTTTGCTAGGGTAGTTCATACATGATTTAAAAAAATGAAATTTTAGGTCGATTAATTTAAATATTGTCTTTATAAATTAATCACACTTTGTTTCAGTCAACTAATTGATTAATTGTAAAATTGATTGCACTTTTTATTTTGTTTCCGAGCCTCGAGCTGGTTCATCTACCGTCGTAGTCACTCAAACGCCTCTTTGGGTGTTTTTCGTAACTTTTCCGGGGTCAAGATTTGAACTATGTGAGCCACTATGCTGGGGACGCCCTCTGAACTATTCACATATATTAATGCTTTTTTTTCAAATATATTTTTAATTATTTTTTTTTTTGTATGTATCCACTTATATTCTCTCTCTCAATTGGTTTTCATCAAATGATTTTTGATTATTCATAATTTGTTTATTGTAGTTGTTCCATTTATAGCTAATTTAATTAGAGATTAAATCAATTTTATCTTATATATTTATTTGTTGTTTTCATTTATGTATTTGTTTTTGTAATTTTTCGACAAATATTGAGATATTTATTTAATAATTCTTTATTAACATCAGTAGAAGATTGAAAATATATTCATTCATAGATAAACTTAAGTATTTATTTGCTTATTGGTCTATTCTTTAATATTCTTGAAATTTCTATTTTTGCTCATATATGTATAATATTTTGTTTGTTACACTATTTATTATTTCACTTGCTCATATAATTGATTATTAAGTATATTCGTTCATCAATCAATTTTAATTTATTCATGCCTCATTTTTTAATTGATTTACATATTGATTTTTTTTTATGATTTCAATCTTTTGTGTTTGGATTTATTTATTTTTCAAAGATTTAATCTAAGATAGATATATAATAAATTATTTATTTATTGGTTAATTCATTTATTCTTTTACATGATTTTTGATTTTTAAGTTCGCTCCTTGATATCGTGATACATTCCTTGAGTTCCGATTCTTTGGTTCCAATAACTAATTATTTATTATTTAATGTTTATCTTATATCTGTTTTTCTAAATAAATGTCCACGTTCCTCTATGTATTTGTTTGATCTTGTTATAAAACAGCTGTATAATAACATCCCTGTCAATGAACTTACGTGCTTTTTAAATTGAAATAAACGTTTTATGCTGCTCGTTTGCATAATTTATTTATTCATTCATTTTTTTAAGCATGCATGCTTCTCTATGTTTATTGATTCAATCGTTCAATCTTTATTATTTCAAAAATAATATGTTTTATAAATTTATTTCATTATTTTTAAATAGAATAATAATTAAATGTTAGAAATTTTTGAATGAATTTCATGATATGTTATCATTATTATTTTTTAATTTAATCAACGCTTATATATTTGTATTAATGTGTATGAGTTGGTAGCTAATTTTTTTTTGAATAATTGGTAATCTGATCCAATCATCTAATAATTGGTCAATTTTCTCAATTCAAGTTTATTATATTTTATTATGTTTTCATATTTTGAGGTCAATAATTTATAATATTAATTTTCCATCTGTTTAAATATATAGGTTATTAAGTGGTTTATTTGAATAATTCATTTACTTATTTATTTGTTTATTTGTTTAATCGTTCAGCTGATTTATTTGCCTACATATTCGATTGCTGAATTATTTGAATTTTTATTTATTTTATTCGTACATTCACTCATTTTTTGTAGTCGTTGCTTAATGCATTTGTCGTTGCTTTATGCATTTTTAACTTAACCATTTGTTGACTTTTTAATTTGTTTTAATATATATTTCCTTATTTGTTTTTAAGTTTTTCACTAATTTTGTTTATTTTTGATGTAATGATTTAGTCTAAATGTTTATCTGTATAAATTTGTTATTTGTTGATTTGTTTTCTGTCATTCGTTTGGTTTATTTGTGAGATTTGTTTAGTTGTTTATTTGTTTGTTTGTTGATTTGTTTATCGGTGAATTAGTTTGTTGGTTAATGTTTATTTGTTTATGTATTTAATACGCTTATATTGTTTATTTTTTCGATATTGTTATGCATTAAAACTGTAGATATTTTTTATATGTTAGCTGATTTATTTGTTCATCATGTTGTTCGGTATTATTTATTATTTAGGTTTTGCCTTTATTTGTTTGTATGTATCTTTGTGTACTTTGAAATGAGAAGACATAGATTTTAATTTCCATTCAATTCCGACAACCTGTATTTGCTTATCTTGCTGATTGCGTTATTTTTAATCTACAATGTGCAGATTTTTTAAGTGTCGTGTACTAAAACTCGACTATGCCTATTTGTTCATTTGTTTATTTGTTTATTTGGTTAGTTGTATAATTTGTTTATATTGTTTATTTATTTATTTGTATTGTGTATTAATTACTCTTCTACGTTTATTAGATTGTTCATTTGTTTGTATGTTTATTTGATTCACTTGTTAATTTGTTTATTTGTTGATTTGATTAACTTTGACTATTGCATTATTTGTTTATTTGTTTATTCTCTGATTTGTTTATTTGTTTATTTGTTTATTTGATAATTTGATAATTTGTTAATTTGATAAGTAGTTAATTTGTTCATTTGTTTATTTGTTTAATTGTTTATTTGTACATTTCTTTTATTTGTTTATTTGTTTATTTGTTTATTTGTTTATTTTTTTATTTGTTTGTTTTTTTATTTGTTTGTTTGTATATTTGTTTATTTGTATATTTAATTATTTGTTAATTTGTTGATTTGTTTTATTTGTTTATTTGTTTATTTGTTTATTTCTTTATTTGTTTATTTCTTTATTTGTTTATTTCTTATTTGTTTATTTGTTTATTTGTTTATTTGTTTGTTTTTTTATTTGTTTATTTGTTTATCTGTTTATTTGTATTATTTGTTTATTTGTTTATTTGTTTATTTATTTATTTGTTTATTTGTTTATTTGTTTATTTGATTATTCGTTTATTTGTATCTCTGTTTATTATTTTGTTTATTCATTTATGTTTATTTGTTTATTTGTTTATTTGTTTAATTGTTTGTATTTGAACAAATAGTTGTCATTTTTCCCTCCGATGCTTTGTTTATTACTTTATTTGTTCAATGGGCATTTTTCTCTCTGTATTTGACGTATGATATGTTTATTTGTTCATTTATTGTTCGTTACTTGTTTATTTCTTAATTTTTTAATTAGTCAATTTACTTGTTTGTTAATTGGTTGATTTGATAACCTTCCTCGGCTATTGAAAAAACTGACACAATAGGGTAAATATTGACTCGGGTTTCAAATCTTTGAGAATTAGGAAGTCATTTCAACCTAGATACAATGTTGAAAGGTGTATGGTCTCAGAATTCATCGGTGGTGAAAATTTGGTTCAGTAACACATTAGCCACCGAGAAACAGCATTCAAAGGGAAGGAGGTTTTGATTTCGATTTTGTGAACAAAATTGCATACAAAACAATCCAGACTAGTTGTAGAGGAGTTCCCCGTTTGGAAAAAGTTTCCGGTTGTGTCATTTGTCGTCTTTTGACATTATCATATTAGTTCCAGATCTTGCCGCGAGATGTGTCACTGCAGTCTATCTTTGCCAAATGGGGCGCTAGAGAGTTGCCGTCTTATGATATGATTCTCAGTATGCCAATTGTCGATTTTGTTATTTTTTAGATTAGTTGCAGATCTTGCCACAGAGATGAAGCTGCAGTCTATTATTTCCAAATGAAGCGAGTTGCTGTCTTCGGCTTAAAAGTTTTTGAGTATGTCATTTTTCGTCTCTTGAAATTATCTAGCTAGAAAGAGAGTTGTCAGCTTCGGCAAAAGTTTCTTAGTATGTCATTTATTGTCTTGTGAGATTATCACATTGGTTCCAGATCTTCCGCAGAGATAGCAGATTGGCAACTAGACCGCAGTGCCATATTTGCGGCGTGATTTGAAACTAATCTGATGATGTGTAGATAATGACGGCCATTCTTATAAGCATCATTTCACGAGATAGACTGCGGTCCCATATCTGCGGCAAAAATATGGGGCTAATCTGACAATAAGATATCTGATAATCTGATGGAAAAAAAATTCGTAAAATACTAGAAGTCAGAAAATTTCAGCCCGAATGGTTTAAAAATATAAAAGATAACGTACATTAAAGTTGCGCCATGGGTCAGATATGACCTCATTATCTTAGGAAGATTAATGTGCTTTTTAATATGTTATTTGTATAGTGCCAATTAATAAATTATACCATAAATTGAATTTTAAATGGTTTTTGGCATCTGTCAAATGGATGCGCAATTGTTTCTCAGATGAAATGGATCTCAAATCCTTAGAGCAAGACCATTTATTATGGAAATCAGCCATTGGTATTTCTGATTAATCAACTACTGTATACGCTTTTTTGTGCTTGACTCTAGTGGACTATCTGCAACTCGGTTGCCTCGCAAACTTTTCGCATAAATTGTCTTTTTATACAAACATTACAATTCGTTTTTGTGATTGTCCATGAATACGGTAAATTTCATAGATTCGTTAATTTTTTTAAACATATTTCAGCCAGATTTCCAAAACTATTTGACTGATTCCAAAGTGATACGTCGAAGACATATAATACCCTTTATGTGACCGGTAAGTGGATGTTAAAAATACGATTTGGTTCACCTAATCTGTGTTTTTAAAAAACATATTCAGGAATCAATCTATTAGAACAGTTGACCTAAAAAAAGTACAGTACCATTTGTTTTTGAATCAAATAAATGCATTAGTACAAACCAGACATAAACGAAAAGTTTTTGTATTCTTTTCATATATTAAACGATTACTAATCTTAATAATTATTAATTAATCATTGCATTTGACAAATAATGGAAAGTTCTTAGATAGCAGTCACTTAATTAAAAGCCAAATAACTCCAAGTTGACAAAAACGTTATCAATTGCAAATCTTCATTAAACGAAAAAAATCGATTTACCCTTATACCCCTAAACTAAAAATAGTAGAAATCATTGAAGGTAATTCTGATTGAGCCATTTGCTGCATTTATAAATTGTTATAGAATGCGTCAGTCTGGGGAGGTCGTTCTACTCGGTAACGTAACGTTCTAAAGAGGAATCCACAGGAATTCACTTTGCTCTCTGGATGTACAATGAACATAGGGTTTGATGGTAAAAACATTATTCATTCAGCAAACTAAACGAAATTTGAAACTTGACACCTTGTATGAAATCGGGAAGGCATTGAAAAACTACCAGCTATCGAGCAAAATAATATACAGATGGTAGACACTTAAAGAGCAACTAACCAGAATACCAATCACCAGCCAAAGCATTTTTTTTTGGAGCGGCCAAAATAATGCCATCTATTGCCCGGTTTCTGAATCATATATCGGTATGCACTGTTTGCTCATGATGTAATAGTTTGACATCAATAAGTAGTGCTAAGGAAGACGAATGGAACATAGCTTCCCCGATCGCATGTGATAGGTAGAGAAGACTTTGGCAGACTATTGCCGACGACAAGAAGCAATGCACCGACCTATAATTTGCATCGTTCATTGCGGAGGAGTAGAGCAGACACAACTATGATAAGCATGAAAAGAATCCTGGTGGTTAACAGTGTTTAAACTATCAGGGTTGGCGAAAACAGGGCATGCCGAATTCGTCAAAAATCGCACATCAGCGAATGAAACCCAGACATATGTTTAAACGATATCCCGTAAAACCATCAATGATGTACTTAAAAAGGAATTAAAATTCAGAGCATACACAATATTAAAAAAAAAACATTATAGGCCCGCCCAGTTTCACGATTTCAAAAATCGAACATCCCGTGATGTTTTGAGGAGCCATCCTCAGAAAGGTCCTCTACCTCTTTTCATTCTTTGCAGGGTATTCAAATCTGTTGTAACTTTAATATTGTTGCAATCGCTGATAAATTCCAATAGTCATTGATCGAACGTTTTGTTTTGAAACATTATTGCACAGCAGCAATTTGCTACTTCATCACCTTTCCCATCGCTGGTTTAATCGTAGCAACTCTAGCAATGCAGGGTGTAGGGATGTTGATTTCTGGCAATCAATATCCCTGCACTTGCATTGCTAGAGTTGCTATTGATTAAACTAAGGGATGGTAGGGCAGATAGGTAACAAATTGCTGCTAGCAATAATGTTTCAACAACGTTAGATCAATGACTATTTGTTTATCATGATTGTAACATATTAAAGTATAACA
>JASCZW010015235.1:0-21035 GCA_034211315.2 Aedes japonicus | reverse complement strand
AAATAGTTTCAAGTAAGATTGACATAAGGGTTGGAAATTACGAGTATATAGGAATTGTTATGAGTTAATATATATTTTAATTATTTATGTTCAATCAAATATATTGTTTCAACGTAATATACTGATGGTTTCTAATCAGATCAAATAACGAGCCAAATTCACATTGTTTTGTGTGATCAGTCCAATTAAATAATTTTATTAATCATTAATTTGTACAAATGATCAATAACTGCTAGGAGCCAAAGTTTTCATCATTTTCTTATCATTTGCATCTTCAAACTAAATACATATGTATGGTTTTCTTCGATCTGAACATTTTAAAAAGATAAATCATTCATCAAGAACTTTCGACACGCCTTACCTCACTTAGAGCTGCATTCATTGCAATACAATACATTACAATCATTTTCACCTGAACATAATTTTTCCCTTTGCTATGTACTTTAATTTCTAATACATGTAGACTCACAACAGAGTTGTTTATCTGAACATTTATAGGCGTCTTCTGACGTGTGCTGAAAATTGTTGCAAATGTTAACAAAACAGACGTTAGGCGTTCACGATTGAAAATCCTTCTTCGTAAAAAAAAATTCGGCATGACAGATCATTGCTAGTTGCAGACAGTGAGGGTTATTCCGAGAGTAGTGGTGGTTTTGGTAACTTGGTGGAGTGGGAAATGTCACTCACGTCAACTTTCCAGTTGATTTGCACAGAAAAGTCACGTTACTGCAAGTGACCTTTATAAATTAACCAAGTGATACAAATATTTCTCTCCGATAGAGATCTGGTCATGTCGTGGTGGACGTCTTGGTGTTCTATCTACGATTACAGTAGTAAACGTGGCCGGCGCCGTTACTGATCCATAAATAGAATGAACTAGTGAACTTGCATTCAGATGTAAAACTATAAACTATGTGGTTCTCTGTGCCAATTACTGATTCTGAACAAATGAACGGACTGTGAACTGGAACACACGGTCACAATAGTAAAGACTAAATCTTCCAATTTTTTTTAATTTAACGTTAACAGTCACACCTTGGAGAATTTATGTGTCATTGCATTATCATATCATTCTATCATCCGCAAAGATTTGAGAAAATTTGATTATAAGGGTCGAGATTTCATTCGTGTGATGTCTCGCTAAGTCCATTGACAGTTCCTTAAACACAACATTATTTTAACATGCTGATGTCTTATCTGGGTTATTTATAGCATCCGAATTAAAAATAGGTGCTAATCAAGTTATTTCAAGCTAAAAAGAAGCAGAAACGCATAAATATAACATGCAGATACGAGGGATTTCAATGCAATAGATTTAAACGCATTTTATAATTGAGAATATAGTTTATTTGTGAATTCTCATAATACAAGATGTGGAGGCCGAACCAACTGTGGCCCACTCGACACTGAAGAAGTCTGTAAGTAGCAGGCAGAAATAGGCCTATCTGTGCAAAGATAAGCTCATAGTGGAATTAAATGGAATTTGCTCGCGACCTTCTGGCGAAGAATTTGAAAAAGTGCTTCAAGGTTTAATTTTTGTATTTTAAAAAGTGATCAAATGAAGTGTTAAATTTTTAAATTCTCTAGTTTCCCAATCCTTAATAAAGATCAATCAATCAATCATAATACACAGCTCATGACCAAAAATATTCTTCAATTAATATAATTATCATTATTTTGAAATCAGATTTTTGCAAGGCGAGCATTAAACTTTTGTTTCCGACATAGTCAAAAAATTATTTTCATCAACTAACATTTGCATTTAAAAAAATTGACGAAAATTGGCGGTATTTCATGGGTTTACCTTCACCTGCACTGAAAAATCTACCCATGCAGCATCAATCATAGTAACCCATGAGTCAGCAGACAAATTTGACAGCTCTATCAGTCGAACTCTAATCGTGATGTCAACAGTGAAGGCAACTCGGTTTCAGTGCATTAAAAGCAGCACCCCGCTGCGTTGGAAACGGACATCGTGCGGCACTTTGTGGACGCATGGGCCGCCCGTTCCGGCATCTGCACATCTTTGTACTATTAAAGACAACAATCAGAGCATCGATTCCGGACGGCCGACGACCCTGAGCGACAAGAAGCTCAAAGGATGCTGAAGGAAAGACCGAGGAACGCTGCGTGTGCTTGGCCGAAGGTCGGTTCAACTGGCAAAATAGTGAAGAGTACCTTGCGAACATGAACATACATGTCAGGAAGCGAAATTCACGTCCGTTGGTTTTGAGCTGCGAGCAATGACGCAGCGGCGGTGGCAGCAGCCAGATGGTCCACTGGATTTTCCTAGCGAATCGCGACGGGGCGATGGTGATGGACGACGAAATCTATCTCACCCTGGATGGCAACGACTGGCAGGGTGCTTCGTATTTACTCCACGAGAAAGTAAGCTCCGAAGTGAAGTTCATTTCACAGCAGGTTCCCCTCCCCCCCCCCCAAATGGTGCTGCCGTGGCTTACAATCAGCGAGAAGCGAATGTCAAGCCATCTTCTTTCGCACCGGACTTTCCGTGAACGGGAAATGTATAGTGCAATGCCTGCCGGAGAAGTTGCGTCGTTCATCAAAAAATACCAGGAGGGCGAAGACGCGGTGTTCTGGGCGGATCTGGCGTCGGCTTACTACTCGAAGCGATCGTTGGAGGAGATGGAGCGGCTGAATATCGATATGGTACCTGAATCCGCGATCCCGCCCAACGGCCCCCAGCTGAGTCTCATCGAAATTTCGGAAACCTGAAGCGTAAGATTTACTCCAACAATTTTATCGCAAAAACTGAGGGGGAATTGATGAAAAATTCCATGGAAAATTTATCAAAAGCAATTATCTGTCTTAGCTTTTTTTATCACCTTCCGAAAAAGGTCTGTTTTTTATGCAAACTTGTAGCATAAGTATTTTAGTTATGCTGTGCCTACTATTTACTATTTTTCTCTCTCGTTTGCTACTACTTGCTTGAAAGTACGTTTAAAACATTTTCAAACCTATAATTACAACTTGAATACTTAAAGGAACCACCACACAATTTCTTCAATTGCTTTCATAACAACTTTTGTACGTATTGATCCATACATTAAAGGTCACAATGGACCTGTAAAGAAGAGAATTACTACAGTGGTATCCAGAAGGTGAGGTGGATTTCTTCTAAAAGGATATCAATCCACTCAACTGCGCTCAATTCCTCTTAATTGAGAAATATTGGGCGATTGTCAAACAGAAATTAAAGAAGAGTAGAAAGGTGGCTCAGGATGCAACGGAGATGGTGTAACAAAATGGACGCTCAGGTTATCCAGTTTTGAGTACTCAATATTTTCATTCCATTAACATGGTTCTGAAAGAGATCCATAATTTTGCGATAAATTACAAATAAGTCATTTACTCAATTTGTACCAAAAAATGAGTGAGGAACGTATTAAACGTGAAAGTATTTCAATATCATCCTGTAAGTTTTTAACGACAAAGGATGCTTTTTATTTAATTACTTATACATTTTCGCAAAAAAATTTCCAGACTACTGACCAAAAAGATGGCGTTAGATGGGCACCTTAAAATCAGATTCATGTGGCCTGTATAATCCATCTCATAGCTTTCTTTTCCAAGTCCGTATTGTCAAATACAATTATGTAACTGCTCCGAAGAGCATATGTCGGTGCAACTTGGAACATTAAATCGTTTGCCATTTATCATGACTGATTCTGAAAGATTCCATTGGTGCGCTCCGACACATTTTCATCCCTGTGGAACAAGCGGCAACAGTTGGAAGCGGATAAAGTTTTCCTGCCAGGAAAACTTCCATCATTTTGTAATAGCAATCATTAATACGAACATCCACCAAGATGTTGCTGTTTGAAAAAGTGAGATCATGACTTCTATTGAGCAGGTTCACATCCAAATTGTGCACCAGAAACCGAGTGATTGATGATATCCACTGAGCAATGATGGCATCATCGTTACTCGTCGATGTGCACTATCAAAGAACATTTCCCCTATGCTGGAAGGTTTTCAGTAACGGCGTATTCATGAACCTAGCGTGCTGCTAGCTTTTTCGTACAGGTAGACTCAATGTAATCGATTAATCAAAATCCTGAGGGAAATCGTACTTCATCTCTATGAGGTAGAAAAACGTCGAATAGATTCAATATTTGGTTTTCAAATCAATAATGCATAGTAATTTTTAATGAACTTCGAAGATCAGCTTAAAAATCTATGTCAAAACATTGATCCCATACATAAAATGATTCAATTTCTATGTCAGTATAATTAACATTACTCTATTACATCATCGAGCAGCATCATTACTTACCACTTATTCGTGCTCCAGTGTACTTACTACATTTAATTACCTGCAACTGGTGCAGCATTGCAACCTAATGGATGCCATTGCGAATAATTAATCTCTTGAAATTTATTGCCTTCCACGTTATCTCACTCTCTCCCGCATTGTGCTGCTGGTGGGAATCGTATGGAGTATTCCGGCACGTTCGTACTCAACAATCTTAAGCAGGTGGAAAGTTTATTAAGAAAGGCAAGCACTCATCAGAATCATTGTATGGATGTACAATTGAAAGTTTCTGGAAACTGTTAGTATTGTTTATAACTTTTCAAACTTTTCGATACACCACAAATTAATCCATGAAACATGAGCAATCGGTGTTTGAAGCTTGTTATTGATGAAAGAAAAAACTCTAACTTCTTGATAAAAAATTATCTTTTAAGTTCCTATCCGGATATCTCGAGCGTAAAGTTTAATTCCTTTGTAAATGAAATTCTTTACATTTTTTTTTTAAATTTCGGTTAACAGCTCTAACTACCCAGGTAACCAATAAGCATTAGCATATGCAGTAAATCAACCCTAAATCTGAATTTCAGATGCTACAAGCATTGTAATAGCATTATATCAGCATTTCGAATGCTATCTGTTATACAGCTGCATTTTAAATGCTATTTAAATGCTTGTAACCTGTAATTAGCATTTCGAATGCTAATTAACATTAATGTATCAGTATCATAGCATTGCAGTAATGCAGCCGTATACTGAGCCAAAAGTGGCATTTATGTTGCATTTAAGACGACTTAAATGCTTGATAGGCTGCCGTAAAAGACGCTTTGGAACTGCTTATTGATTACCTGCGTAGTATGTGCATATTGGATGCCTTTAAAATTATAACAATAAGTTTTGTATATCTCACCCTAAATGGAGCCTTGGACTCGAATGGTTGACTTCGTTTACCACAAGTGAATTTCGATATTTTCTTCCGTTTCTTAGCCCCATGTATGAAATTTTCCATAACATCAGGTTTTCCGGTCAAGTTCGGCGTGAAATGTATCGAATTTCGCTCGGAAATGAGCATTCAGCTCTTCGTTCGGTTTTTCGTCCAGCTTGTGGTCCTGTCATCCGTTTTTGAAGATTTTGGAGGACCCTTGACGCATCGCATGAATAAGCTTCTCATCAGCTTCACTCAGGCGCGATGCACCTTCGATCAACTTCGATCTATGGTTCATTCGTACCACCTGCTCGCATCTGGGCGCATAAACCAATTGCGCCAGGATCGTGAGCCTCGACGTGATCGTCTGGCTATTCTGGAGAAGGGAGAGTCCATCGAGTGGAAGTCTGGTTCAGCCGTCCGACCATTTTTAGGCGGACCGGAAGATTCATCAGAAGCTCAATCGAAGATGGAAGGCAAACCGGCCACTTCTTTCCGTGGGTTGGACCGGAAGGTCGGTGCGACCGCCCAAACAGTGAAGAAGTATTTGGCCAAAATGGATATCCATATGCAGAAGCATCGGTCCAAGTCTGCCGTGTCGGGAGAACCAAAAGGAAACCCAGAAACAACGGCTGGATATTCTCGTCAAAGAGATATTCCCGGCAAAGCGGAACGTGGTGGTCGTTATGGACGGCAACGACTGGTGCAGCAGAGGCTACTTCCCTTCCGAACAAAGAAATAAGCAGCGATGTGAAGTACATAGCGCACACGAAGTTCCAAAAGAAGGCGTTGCTGTGGCTCACAACCTGTGAAAAAGGGATGTCACGTCCCCTCTTCTTTTTCCAGAGCTAGCAGTGAACGGTGAGATCTACATTACGAAGTGCCTCCCAGAAGTTGCCACCTTCATTCAAAAGTACCACAAGAATGACGACGTGGTGTTTTGGCCGCAGCTAGCGTCGGCCCATAACCCAAAGCGGCCTTTGGAGAAAAATTGAGCGGTCCGGCATTCCGGTGGTGCCCAGCATGTCCCAACGTGCACGCCATCTTCCCCCCATCAACCCATCAACCGAGAAGTTCTGGCCCAATTTGAAGAGGGAGAGTATATTCGAACAATTTCGTGACCAAAACGAAGGATGATTTGACCAAAAAGGCGACCAAGAAGCTAATTTTTTCACTTATTGCCAAAGTTACGACAAGGTGGCGTGGCAGGGGAGTGAAGTATTTTATGAGAAGTTCTTCATTGCTTCCCTGTATTTGAGAGAATTGCGACAGCTCCTCGTAAAATGACACTTTTATTTCACTAGGTGTACTCGAAAATAATGAGACACGAAAAATTCATTTTTAGTCAGAGTTTCTTCTAACTTTCAGGAAATGAACAATAATCTTATGGTTTGGTTTCCATCCCATTGATTTAATGAATATTTTCTCTATCACAGCATTTCTACGCTATGTCCTTAACACCACTCATAAGGTCCAAAACAAATAGAAGGAACTGACTTCATTTGATTCTTTTATCAACTGTTTCTTCAAGGCATGTTCTAAAATAGTTTAGGTATTTTAAGAAGTTTGGCCTTCACGATTGCTTCTCAATCGGACGAAAATCCGCGAGTTCGGTGGGTTGAAGTCAGTTTCGTACGAAAATAACATTGTTATATCTGTACCGGTCTCACACTGGCCGCACGTAGTAGAAGAATGCCATTTCCGGCCAAAATACCGTCTTGCCGCCGTGAGACGGCATCAAAAGCTTCTTCGGCTTCTTCACTCATCTTGGTAGATTAACCTTTGATTTTACCCCGTCGGCTGGCTGGCTCATCTCTCCACAGAGAAACCAAAAACTTTTCGGCGAAACTGTCCACCTTCTTCTTACTCAGGATGCAATTCGGTTTCGTCAGCCACCATCGGTGCAGATTCCTGGCGCAGGTTTTGGCTACAGTATTATGATTGTCGTTCCATCGTCAGCCTTCCTGGCATTGTAGACGTGAAGGCTAACACGTTTCAAAGTTTTTGGACAAACCAGATGAAAACCTCCGACTTCTTCCAAAAATAGCGGATCGAGGTTCAACACCTAAGTCAAGTGGTTATTGTGATGGCTGCTCAAGCAAAAAGTGCTTGAAAACAAATATATATTCTGTTCGTGGTCGTGGAAAATTCAAACCAGTACCACAGGTGGATCACGAAACAGCTGAGAATCAAAAATCCGACCGTGTTCCGTGTGGTAAAATCGTTCATAGAGACCCAGACGACCCAGTGGCGAGCTGGCAGCGGTATGGAAATGCTGAAGACGATTACTTCAAGTGTGCAATTCAAACCATTTGACTCGCCACGTGGCCACGAAGGTCAATACTTTCATCTTGTTCGTCCAGCAGACAATGAAGCGGGCTGGATTTTATATCTTCAAGGTAAAGATGGCGCCTAACCGAATCGATAAAAAGTGGTCAAATGCCGCGCCAGAAAGCTGTACCGCGATTGGTTGGTGCATCGTTATGGATGACAAGACGCCAAGCAAGAGTCACGCCTGGATGTTCCGGATAAGTTCCGGAAGATGAAAGTTGACAAATTTGCCAAGCGAAGTACTTGGTGTGGCAACCGTTCTGTGGATGCGGCAAATTCAAAAAGCCATCACACAACGACCGGCACTATCAACGGCTAAAGATATTAAGAAGGATGCCTTCCGAAGCACCGCTGCACTTCTTCCAGGTACCTCGATGATGACACTTTGTTTTGTGCCGAAGGAGGAAAAATCGCTTAACTCTGCTTGGTAACTTCACCTAAAGTAAAATTCTGGGCAACTATAAAAATAGTGTAGATCTTCAAAAACGACAAAGATTTGAAGAAAGTGTGGATGAAGGTGTTTAAGAAAGATGGCCAAGGTACGGGCATTTCGCCTAGAAAAATGTTGAATAAACCAACTGAACATCATAGCACCAGCCGGATGTGTGGTTAAGAAATTCGAATTTCACTTTTTCCGGAACGTTCTCCATTTACTGCGGTGGAAATGAACCGGCCCGTGCGGCTGTGGCTACAGCATCGATGCTGAAAAGCTTTTCGTCGGAGAACAGGATTATCACCTTTTCCTTCTTCAACTAGAAAGCAATCTCTTGAACGAGTCACTCGTAGTTCCTTGACCCGGTCCGTAATCAAGTGGCGTTTCAGTCTGGCTCTGGAAGATGCATGCAGGTCTTCTTTGATGATTCTCCGCATGGATTTCTCCGAAATATTGGCTTCCTTTGCAAGTTTTCTTATGGAACGCACCGGGTTGCGAGCAATTTTTGCATGGACCGATTTGATCACGCCTCGGCGTGCGTGCAAAGCGCGGACGTCCGCTTCCCTGCTTTCGCTGCTTGCTTACCATCCTGAAAGGAGCGATTTCACGAACAAGTGGTGAAATTTTTCCAGTTTTTATTTTTGTATTTTGATTTGCATGAAACCTTGCATACAAGTTTTTGGGAAGAAAAACGCCGTTTTGCATACTTGGTTCGCCATTTTGAATCTAGCCTTACTTATGAGAAGGGCCTATGAAAAATGCACATGATATCTTCAAAAATTGTATCTCGAAACGGTTTGTCGATTGGTTTGGTGTCTTAGGCGAAGTTTTAGACAATTGTTGGTGCTATATGGAAAAAATATGCACGGTAAAGAAAAGTTTGGTTTTTGTGTTTTGAACTAAAATATAGATTTTCCCTTAAAAGTTACATGTCAATAATTTTTTTAATTATTCCTATGTTATAGCTAATTTAAAATGCTATCTAGTGCACGAGTGGGTTGTTCTGGAGAAAAATAGGTTACAATGAAAAAAAATTTTAAAAAAAATTACAATTTTCAAAAAGCTATTAAGAAAAGTCAAAAAAGTTTGTCACCTAATTTTATGAAAGTACATCAAATTTGCAAGCAAAAGTACTTCATGTAACATTTTTTAAGATGCACCGTTTAGAAGATATTACTGATTTAATATTGATTGATAACTTAATAACTTCTGCCGTTTCGGACGTATTCCGTATTATTTTAGCAGAATTTCATCATGTATTTGAGGCACCAAGAGTAACAACAATTTTAAGCTAAAATCACAGATTGACAGCTTAAAGTATTCGAGTAAGTTCTCTGCCTGAAAAGTAGTTTCTGAAAACAAGTTACGAAAATCCACTATCAGGAACAATGATTTCTTCAAGTGATTTTGGTACAGACTGTGTTGAAAATGTGCATTCAACTCTTCAGGTATCGTCTAACAGTTTAATTCATTTAAACTGGATGTAGATTATACTGGCATATATTTTCTCTATTGCCGAACATCGCTACAGACATCATATACCGTGGACAACTCGAATTCGAGATGCAGCGCTTGTTGAGAACGTATCAGATCGGCAGCCGTCAATTAGCAAGATTCAAAAGAGCGAACAGTTCTTCGACTAAGACTGCGTTCTTTTTATGTATTATTAAGAAACGGTCATCGACGGAGCTAGCCTCGTTATGGCCAGCGTGGCCATGGTGGACTAGTTCCAACAAAGACCATGTTTACAATCACCAACTGTGCGTAGTACAGCTAACTGCTATCTAATTACCTGTATCTAATACGTTAGCACGTTTCCAACGCACCAAAAATCGAAAATCATTGTTCCTGATAGTGGGATTTTGTAACTTGTTTTTCAAAATACTTTTAAGGCAGAGAATTTCACTCGATCTTTAAGCTGTCAGTGTCATTTTAACTCAAAATTTTTCAATCTTTCCGACAAAAATACTTTTGAAACTGAAAAAACACGGAGTACATCCGAAAAGGGCCAAAACTTATTAAGTTATCAAAAAAATCAATATTGAATCAGTAATATCTTCTAAACGGTGCATCTTAGAAAAATGTTACCGAAGTACTTTTTGCTTGCAAATTTAATGTTTAAAAATATAAAATTAGGGTGACAAACTTTTTTGACTTTTCTTAATAGCTTTTTTGAAAATTGTAATTTTTTAAAATTTTTTTTTCATTGTAACCTATTTTTCTCCAGAACAACTCACTGTGCACTAGATAGCATTTTTAAGTCAGCTATAACATAAGAATAATTAAGAAAATTATTGACAGGTCACTTTTAAGGGAAAATCTATATTTTAGTTCAAAACACAAAAACCAAACTTTTTTTTTACCGTGCATATTTTTTCCATATAGCATCAACAATTGTCTAAAATTTCGCCCAAGACACCAAACCAATCGGACAAACCGTTTCCGAGATACAATTTTTGAAGATATCATGTGCATTTTTCATAGACCCTTCTCATAAGTAAGGCTAGATTCAAAATGGCGAACCAAGTATGCAAAACAGCGTTTTCTTCCCCAAAAACTTGTATGCAAGGTTTCATGCAAATCAAAAAATATGAAAATTACTCGTTGCTGAAATGATATGGAACCGCTCTATATGAAATAAAACTCAAACAATCAGGTTGTTCAGTTATTCATTTTTATTTTCCTAGGTAACCAATAAGCAGTTCCGAAGCGCCTTTACGGCAGCATATCAAGCAACTAAGTCGCAACATAAATGCCACTTTTGGCCCAATATACGGCAGCTTCCAACACTGCAATGCTGCAATGCTATGATAATGCTTCATTAATGCTATTTTGCATTCGATATGCTTATTACAGGATACAAGCATTTAAATAGCATTTGAAATCCAACTTTACAACGGATAGTATTCAAGATGCTGATATAATACTTGTATCATCTGAAATGCAAATATAGGGTTGATTTACTGAATATACTTATGCTTATTATTTACCTGTATTGTTTCATAAAAATTGCATTAATAAAAAATAACATCAAACAATTATGCAAATGCTAAAGATGACCACACCATGGCTGCTTGAACCAATAATTGAAGTTCATCAGCGGCAGTTCTGATGGAATTGTTTCATGGATGTCAAGTCCAATGATTTCGACAAAACGTGATTCTATCCATAGAACTTGCGTAACTTCGTTCTCGTCGACCTCACAAAGAATTTCTTCCTGGCGTTGCTGCAGAATCTTGAGAGGCCTTATTTTCTTCGACGACATATCTGCCTTGTGGATGATTTTGCGTTGATCTGCGTTCACTGCATTTGCCGCAAAATGCAGTCCACAATCAATGCATGTGCGGCTATTTTTGTTTTTACATTAGGCTAGCTGAAGGACTTCGTTCCGTCTAATATTAATTTATTGCTTGCAATAAATATCTTTAAAATCGATTCACACAATAAATCGGTATTCTATATTAATATCGCTTTTTTTGAATTGCATAAATGTTCTTCATTGTTTTCGTCAATCTGAAAGGGACAGTCAATTTTCATACGGGAGAACTTGGATATTTTCAATTTTGGCTTCAAAAAGTATGACAATCGGCAGTCATTTCATATTATTGATAATCCACTTTAATTGGTGTATTAGAATACTGAAGTCGTTTTTTTTAAGTTTCAACGCACGAAAAATGGTTGATTTTTGTTTGATGTCTTGCCGGACCGACATGAGTTGATTAAGTGCTGTAAGATATCATAAAGAAACTCTCTAAAACAACAACGTCTTGTGCATTTTCAATGTGACAATTTAACACTGGGATCTGAATTGAAGATGTTCTATTAACTGATTGTTGGAAATTGGGTTTTTCTTGAAGTTTGCTCAATTTGAAAGTGAAGAAATTGGAATTTATTATGTTGACAAAAATTTATTTGATTTTTCTGCATTTTTGACAAACAACATTTGATTAATACAAACATAATTTGATATTTTAATATGGAAAAATGCCTTTCTTATTTTCCAATTTTCCGACTTTTCCTTGGAAATTTCCCAACTTTTGAGATTCTCTAAACCTTTGTTGGGAAAAACGGAAAAAACCATCCGAAGACACTGTCAATATTGGTTCAGCCGTTCTTGAGTTTAAGCGCCACTAACAAACAAACATTCATTTTTATAAATATAGATATCAAGTTCAGTTTATCTTCTTTGAAAGTTTTCCAAAGTAGTTGACGTCTTCTTAGACCTCTTAATGTACTTTGTCTCACATGCGCTATAGTATTGCTGACAGGCATCACAACCGCATTTAACTAAAACCCTCTTCTAAATGTTTGTCAAATGGGAGCAAGTCAACTATCAATTATCATCTCATTCACGTATAAATGAAAATACTCAATGGTTGACATTATAAACTTGCTATTGAGTTGGTAGATCTATCGATGTTGTAAAAAGGAATAGAAAAACACAACCAACACGCTCAAATTACTGTCTAATGTTATCTCTTTTGTCCTCTCGAAAAAATTAAAGACAGTATTTTTAGCGTGTAGTATTAAACCCCTTGCACATTGCAACTTACATTACGTGATCTTGACATCAAATGCAACGCAAATTATTTTTGGTGAAAACTAAAGCCTGTCAACGGTAATTTTGGAAACTTTTATTTCGAAGTAGATTTTGAATTATTTAACGGATACAAGAACTTTGCTCAATAGAGAAGTACTGGACACTAGTTCAGCGGAAACTCCTCGAAACTTAGAAGAAAGCAAATGGCACCGATGATTTCAAGAGAAGATGGAGAATCGTCACGGCGGGCATATCCGAGGATACCTGATCACGGGTGTACCACAGAAAGTTCGAGAACTTAACAGAAAGAAGGATTACCGTCTTTATCAACTGTTTCTTGTGTAGATATAAATCTATTTTTGTGAAATAAACAATCCGTTTTTGTAAATAATGTGTAAATTTTGTTTTGCTACTATTATTTTGGTGTCCGAAATTTAACGTAGACAGTCTTCAGATGTATAGATGCTCATTTGCTTTGGAAAATGATGAAGTCTATCATTAAATATGGTTGCCAAATAAGGACTCTTTTCTGATTCAATGACACAAAGAATGAAAATCGCTTCAAGAGTGTCGACCTGGATAAATTGTACTCAATATTAGGTACTTTTGCCACTGTACACTCAGTAGCAACAAAAAAGCCGAGCAAAATTTTCTTCCAAAAAACGCGTTGTTCAACCTTCTGTAACTTTGTCAATTATCAATATATTTGGTTGAAATTTTGACAACGTTATAACTAATGTTTCGACCTTATGTGACCAAAATTTTATGTTGATGAAGTTTATAAATTTAAAGTTATCATAACATATGTGAAAAAAGTCATTTTGTACATACTAATTTAAAAAAACCGTATTTCTGTGTCAAATTTAGGTAGCATATTAAAAATTTCTCCATGACTTAAAAAAATACGGAAATTTATGTGGACAAAATTTGAACTGTTTCCATCAAGTGGTGTGGACTACAGCTGGCGTCAAACTTGAGGCTCCAACATGAGTATTTTCCTTGTTCACCCAATATAGACCACACTGAACTATCGGTGCAAATACAAAGCCGAGGCGAATTCATCTTATTAATTCGGCCCAAACCTGTATGATGACAACGCATCGGCTTTTTGTTTTGCACCGATATTTCAGCATGGTCATAATTGGGTGAACAAGGAAAATACTCATGTTGGAGCCTCAACTTTGACGTTTGGAAGAAAATTTTGCTCGGCTTTTTTTTTGCTACTGAGTGTAGTTCCACCTATATATTTTCGTCGCATGTTTTGAATTGTAAGCACAAACCAACAGGGTATGTATTGAAAGTGTTCAAACTAGCACGGATTCTATGACTCAGATAAGTTTACTATTGCAATAAAATTTACTTTGGCAAAACAAATACAAAAACTTCATTCATGCCATGAGGGCTTGAGCTTACTTGGCTCGGGGTGAAGAATGATTTAAATTGAATAGAAAGCATGTTTCGAACGAAAATAACTGTTTTTGAATCAATTTCAAGGCTAGTCAGTTTCAACAATGCATTCATAGGGTAGGTCAATTTGAGTGTGTACCTCCCTCTCCAGAACGTGAGGCCGAAACAACGTTTCGACGCTCGCAACATGAGCCAATCGTCATGTTTATTGGTAGGTTATTTTCTCGATTTCAGTTGTGAATCTCTGAGCAAACTTCTTCAATCTGGAACCTGTTAGCATTTAAGCTCAATCCAGAACTAAGATAGCCAAGATTCGTAGAAAAAATAAAATAAATTTAGAACGCAACCAGCAGAATCCAAAATTTGTACATTTTTTCGCATTATTAATATGTTGAAAATAAACATAATATGATTTCAATTTCAAACATCGATTTCACTTGGTTTTACACGTAGAATATGTTTGAAAGAATGCAAGTTTATGTTTGCGGCCAAAATAAATTAATTTTATGTTTAGATTTACCTGGAATATGTTATTCGCATAAGCCCGAACCGTGTATGCAATCACCATCCATCAGGCAATGGCCCCAAATCGGACAAACTCGAGCTGCCAAACGACCTCGTGGACCTGATTTAGAGCAAAAGGCGCTCGAATGTCAATCTGGTTCCAAGCATGTTGACCAGAATACAGTGTCCGTTTCAATCACCGCTCAACCAGTGAACAAATTTTGGCTCTATTTGTCTCGAATACGTCCTGATGTCACCAACGAGGAAATTTTGGCATTGATTCGAGCAAACCTTGATTTGACCCAAGACCCTGAGGTTATCAAACTGGTGGCTAAAGGAAGAGATACAAGCAACATGACCTTCATCTCCTTCAAAATTGGTTTGGACCCTTCCCTGAAGACAAACGCGCTTGACCCTTCGATTTGGCCGGAAGGCATAATGTTCCGTGAGTTTGAGGAATATTCAACTCAAAAATTTCGGAAGCCCTCCGCTATATTTCCGACGCCAACAACGGGTACTCCACCGGTAGTTGCGATGCAGCGTTAATAATTTGCAAAGGAAAACGACATGATGCTCTACGTTATGACATTCAATCACTTGTTTTTACACCGGGACGCACCGAATTTAGTGTAATGGAAGCTCTCGATCCCCCACCGTAGTCGTGCCATTCCAGCCAGCGACCTGCAGCCGTCCCGGCCCTACGTGTGGGTGTGGGAGAGGGTCTTCCAAAACGCTACTGCAGGCAAGTACGATTTTGTTGTTAGCCCGACAACACCTGATTCGCTTTCCGATTCCAGCATATTTCTACCGGTTTTGGATGCACCTTCACACGCATGGTTTTTAAGCCAAACACCGGGACGCACGGAACTCAGCACTATGGAAGCCCTTGGGCCCCCCATCGTAGTCGAGCCATTCCCGCCAGCGACCTGCAGCCGTCCCGGCCCTACGTATGGGTGTGGGGAAAGGGTCTTCCAAAACGCAACTACAGGCAACTTATTTCAAGGAAGTTTGAAAACAGCACCTCAAGAAACATCTAGTGTTAGCCGAATGCCGGGACGCACCGAGAATAGTATTGTGGAAGCCCTCGATCCCCTCACCGTAGTCGAGCCATTCCCGCCAGCGATCTGCAGCCGTCCCGGGCCTACGTGTGGGAGTGGGGAGAGGGTCTTCAAAACGCTTCTTCAGGCAAGTACGACTCCATTATTTGCCCAGCCAGACCTGATGCGCCCTTCGATTCCAGTCACTCTGATTGTACGCCTGCTTTGCATCACGGACTACTGGCCTATTACCAAAATGTTCGTGGTCTCCGAACGAAAATAGACGATTTCTTCTTACCTGTCGTCGAGTCCAACTTTGACGTGATAGTTCTAACCGAAACCTGGCTTAATGATCAAATTCATTCCGCTCAACTATTTGGAGATCAGTTCACAGTTTTTCGGAATGATCGTAATCGCATTAATAGCAAGAAATCTCGTGGTGGTGGCGTCTTGATAGCAGTTTCCAAAGGCTTCACAGTTGCCTGGATCCTACTCCTATTAACCCTTCGCTCGAACAGTTATGGGTCCAGATAACAACTGCACACAGGAAGTTAAGTATTGGCGCCATGTACTTACCTCCCGATAGGAAATCTGATGTAAGCAGCATTGAGGACCATGTCAGTTCGATTGGCGCTGTGTTATCCGTTTACATCACAACGACTACGCTTTACTATTTGGCGATTATAACCAGTCTGGGTTGGTCTGGAATGTTCCCATGATTGGTCATCCCACAATTGACGTTCTTAGTTCGCATATGCCACCCGCCTGCTGTGCTTTGATTGATGGATTTAGCCTTCATAATTTAACGCAAATAAATGCAACGTTAAATCGTAACTCGAGACTGCTTGATCTTGTGTTGGCAAATGAAGCAGCCGTAATGGAATGTGCTGTTGTCGAAGCCTCCGAACCTTTAATTAACCTCGACGCTGATCATCCTGCGCTGGAAATTACTATCAATCTATCAGTACCTATTACCTTCGATAACATCGTTGACCCTCATGGACTGAATTTCCGTAGAACTGATTTTGCTGCTATGAGCCAGTCTTTGTCTCAAGTCGATTGGCAGTTCCTTGACTCGTGCTCTACTATCGATGAAGCGGTTGATTTTTTGACGAGGTAGTGTCTCGGGCTATATCAGATTTTTGTTCCGCTGAGGAGACCTGCTCGTAAACCTCCTTGGTCTAATGCTCATTTACGGTACTTGAAACGTGTGAGATCGAAGGCTCTTCGTAAGTACTGCAAAACTCGAAATCAATTCACCAAGCGATTTTTTTCGACAGCTAGTACCCATTACCGAATGTACAATCGTCTTCTTTACAAGAATTATTCAAAACGAATCCAATCTAACCTTCGGCGCAACCCAAAGTTGTTCTGGTCATTTGTGAACACAAAAAGGAATGTTAACGGGCTACCGGTTGAAATTCATCTTGGCGACAGAATCGCCAGCACACCAGTGGACAAATGTGATCTCCTTTCTGAGCACTTCAACAGTGTATTCAATAACACCGTGCCAGCATTGGAGCAAGTCAGCGAAGCACTCAGAGATACTCCCAGAGACGCGTTCGACTTCAATATTCCTGCGATTACATCAGACCTCGTTGAAGCCGCAATCCGGAAGCTGAAACTTTCAAACGTGGCAGGACCTGACGGAATTCCTTCTTGTGTACTAAAGAATTGCTCTGCAGTGTTTACGAGTCCTCTTTTGAAGATTTTCAATATCTCGTTACGCCAGGGAAAATATCCAACACGTTGGAAATCTTCGTTCATGTTCCCGATTTTCAAGAAAGGAGATAAACAAAATGCCGAAAATTATCGAGGGACCACATCGCTCTGTGCCTGCTCAAAAGTTTTCGAGATCATCGTCAACGACTTGTTGTTCGCTAGTTGCAGACACTACATCTCTCCTGAACAACATGGATTTCACCCCAGAAGATCGATCTCAACCAACCTTGCACCTTTCGTTTCCTCGTGTCTCCGGAATATGGAAACTGGATCTCAAGTCGACGTTGTTTACACGGATCTCAAGGCTGCTTTCGACCGGGTCGACCATGCTATACTTTTGGCAAAGTTAGACAAACTTGGTGTGTCAAATAACTTAGTTCGTTGGTTTAAATCTTATCTAACGGACAGGATACTCTGTGTGAAGATCGGCTCAGCTCAATCGAGCAACTTTACTAATATGTCGGGCGTACCTCAAGGCAGCAACTTGGGACCACTGCTGTTCTCAATTTTCATCAACGAGGTTGGACTGCTACTTCCACCTAACTGCAGGTCGTTCTATGCAGACGATGTGAAAATTTATGTGGCTGTGCGATGCTTCGCTGATTGTTTACGACTACAGCACTTGATCAGCAGCTTCGAAGAGTGGTGTTCCAGGAATTTCCTCACTCTGAGTGTTAGTAAATGCTTCATTATCACATTCCATCGAAAATTGCACCCAATTGCGTTTGATTACACGATAAACAATCAACCTCTGCAGAAAGTTGATACTGTTCGTGACCTTGGAGTCACGCTTGACTCCGGTTTGACATTTAGACAACACTACACGGATATGATTACCAAAGCAAACAGACAGCTCGGTTTCATGTTTAAGATCTCCGACGAGTTTCGTGATCCCACCTGTCTGAAAGCATTGTACTGCTCTCTCGTGCGTTCTATTCTGGAATTTGGAGCCTTGGTGTGGTGCCCGTATCAAAGAATCTGGATTGCGAGGATTGAAGCAGTCCAAAGAAAATTTGTTCGTTATGCTCTCCGTCATCTGCCGTGGAATGACCCTGTCAACCTTCCAGCGTACCAGGATCGTTGCTCACTCTTGGGTATTGAAACCTTGGAGCATAGGCGTACAGTAATGCAAGCAGTTTTCGCAGCAAAAGTGCTACTAGGTGAAACCGACTCTCCAGGAATTTTGGCCGAACTGTTCATCTACGCTCCTGAACGAGTTCTGCGAACAAGAAATTTTCTGCAGCTCGGAACTCGTGCAGCAAACTACGGCCAACACGATCCAATTCGATTCATGTCATCGCGCTTCAATGAACTCTACGCTCTGTTTGACTTCAACTGTTCCGCTGAGACCTTCCGTCACCGGATTCAGCGTAGTTGGATGACGAGACGCTAGTTCAGAAATTGTGGCATTTACTACGTACTGGCACTAATGGCGAAGACACTAGATGACTGATTCCATCACGACAGATTATTTTAAGTTTACTGACAAATTTTTGTGTGTACTAGAATTAATTTAGTTTTGCTTGTTTTGTATTCTTTCTATTCATGTTGATTTATGTAGTGTACGATTTAGAAATAGGGGGTTTTTACGCCACATGGCTTTTCCCCATTCCAATAAGATGTTGAGTCAGTTGGAATTATATCAATAAATAAATAAATAAATTAAGACGGAATATTTTCTGCGTGGATTATATGAATATCCGTTTCGTAGAGAAAAAAAAAAGTTCTACGTAGACTTTTTGTATATCCCCCCTCCCCCATCGTAGACAAACGTAGACTTTTTCAAAACCCCTCCCCCCCTTTAATTGTCTACGTGGTTTATGAACAGCCCCTTATATGAATGTTGTTATATGATTTATTCAGTTTGTTGTGCTTATCATTTCGCCATCAAATTTCCATGACATTTTCCTTCCTTTGGAAAACTATGGTGGGATTAACAAAACGATAATAAATAAACGCAAAAATGTTTATCCACCTGAATATAGCTAGTAATATTTAAGAGTGTATTTCGCGATAACTGTCACTTTATTGAATGGAAACATTGCAAAAGTGCACTTTCCTTTTTAAGGTGAATTTGTACATCAAATCTTAAGATATTTCACTGAAAAATGCCTAAAAACCCACACATTTCGTTAAGTGTCCGAAGATTGATAATAGAACAACATAAGTCCGGTAAAAGCTATAGTACAATTTCTGATATTGTACTAGTTCGTAACGATACGGTTGTTAAAATGGTTCAAAGGATCAGAAATGCGATTCCATCTTACCAGCGGCACGATCAGGACGTCGATCGAAGACAAGTCCTCGGATTGACAGGGCTAGAGTAAACAAAGTTAAGCAAAACCGAGGCTTATCAGTTCCCAAATTGGCCAAACAAATCGAAAATGACACCTCAAACAGTGAAAAATCGGCTCTATGAACATGGTATTAAGGGCAGAGTGGCACTTAAGAAGCCATGGTTATCCACGAAAAACATTTAAAAAAGGCTTAAGTGGGCACAAGAGCACATTATATGGAAAATAATGACTGGAAGAAGATCATATGGTCAGATGAGACTGAAATTATGCAATTTGGGTCTAATGGTATCACAAGAAAATGGCGGAAGAACGGTGAAGGTCAAAAAGGGGTGTTTAAGGCCGACAGTTAAACATGGTGGAGGTAAATTCTTGCAACATCATTAATTGTATTGTAAATTGTAAATCTTTTGAGGAAATCTTTAGTACAGATAGAAACACAACAGCCAGCAACCATATTCTACAAATAATTGAATGAAAATCGTAACGCTGAATGGAATATGAATGAAAGAGAAAGTCATCAAAGAGAGTCTCTCAATTGCAGATTCGCCCTAATGAAAATAAACCCTAGAATTCATTGACGGAATAATGATAAAGGAAGTTTATCGGGACATATTGATGGGAAAACTTCCAGCAACCGTCCGATAACTAAAAATGAACCGAAGATACACATTCCAGCAAGAAGTATATAAGAAGTAGTCGAGTTATTAGTACGAGACACTGAAGAAGTCTGCACATTGTAGACGAAATACGCGTATCTGTCGAAGATAAGCAAAGGTAGTTGGAATTAAATGGAGATTACTAATTTTTCTTCTAATTTATAGTTAAGAAGTATACGTCAAAACCGGTATCGCAATGGTTCAACAAACGAAAAATCGACGTTATGGAGTGGCCAGCACAGTTACCGGACCTTAACCCAATAAAGTTCAAAAACAACATCCCACAAGCATTAAGTAATTACGACAAGTAATTGAAATTGAATGGGACAAAATCACTCCAGAAACGACTGCTAAGCTGTTGAATCAATGTCGCGAAGATGCCAAGCTGTTATTGAAGCCAAGGGTCACACAAAATATCGAACAATGTTATATTATTATTTAGTTATAAATTGGGTAAATTTGTTTGCTTATTTTTTTCTATCGTTCTATCTATTCTTTACCGTAGTTTTTCAAAGGAGGAAAAATAATTTGATGGCAAAATGGCAAGCACTAAAATTGAATAAATCATGTAAAACATTCAGAGCAACAACTTACTTTTCAGCTGAATAATATGAAAATTGCGAATTGGCGGTAGGGGTGGATAAACTTTTTTTACATACTAAATGAAGCTAAAGCTGACAACAATACCAATACAGAATATACATGTACATGCCAACACAATGACCAAAAATTTTTATTCAAACTTTTTGAACACCGTTTAGTTTGGTTTAGAACGAAATAACTGCTCATGCAATTTCTTTCAAAAATGATAACGGATGATTGCACTTTAAGTGTTCGACTACAGCACAGGGAGTTTGCAAGTCCTTTTCATTTTTTCTCTTTTAGGGTGACACATCTCGAAAGGTTTTCT
>JASCZW010015234.1:0-21042 GCA_034211315.2 Aedes japonicus | reverse complement strand
TGGGGATCAATTGAAGCACATCACTGGCTCTTGTTTCCCTTTTTCTTGAACGGTTGACGACTGTGCTTCCCTTGAAGACACGTTACGCACACAGGAATTATCAAATCAACGAAATGCTCACCGGCCATATCAAGCTTGTAGGGCCCTAGGTGGCTCTCTCGTCCAACAGCTACCAGTTCGTTGGATGCCGACCGCTACTTCACATCGAGGTGCCACACCACCGTAGCGCAATATAAGAGGTAGCGCCAGAATCGTAGATTCGAGTCCGGATGTAACTCACCGTTCCTCGGAATACACTGAATACTGCTTGATGACCTCTTTTCGTCTTAGGCTTCGCTTTCGATTTTTTTTTCGAACTTTTCGCTGCGTAGTGACTAATGCGCTGGGACTTAAACACATTCACTCGGATTGCTAACTATCTTGACGTCCTGGAGAATCTTGGACTTCACCGCATCCGACGACATTCGAGCACCAGACGCCTCGAGGCTCATAATTATAGGCTCGTACGTCTCTGGGAGCTCCATCAGCAGGAGACTAGCCAGACCAGTCAACTTTGAAGCTGACCTAAGACAACTTGTGGCTAATGGACACTAGCTCGTTAACGCATCGGTTTCACCGACGATCATTCGGAAAGGCGCATACTGGTCAGCTTTCGCAGCGGTCCTTTTCGCCTCATCATACCGGCATCTTGAAACGCAGTCTTCAAGTTAGCCCTCCCTAAATGTACTGCAGCAAACTGTAACTCACGGGCTCAATGAATCGAATCGAATCTTCGGCATCTCGTTCCACGGTATCCCAAGAACCATCCTCGGATGAGCATCATCTTGGTTGCGAATGCCCATGACAAATAGTTCTCCCGGCCCTTGAGTCGCTCCACCATTGGCAAGGTAATGCTTCCACTTGGCCCCGGTTCTCTGGAACCGCTTCCAACACAGCCCTGGTGCTGAGCGTCTCCAGCCGAAATCACCTACTGACCAAGTTCGAGTGGATCCGATTTAATTGAAAAATTGTTCACACGTTTTACCCACAAAAATAAGTTTTTTTTCTACTGATGCAAACAATTGTTGGACCCAGGAGTCAGTTTTAAAACGGTGTAAGCATTTTGAATAGCACTTCAATTAATAATCTGTAGCTCGAAAACCTTTGATTGTACAAAAAACAAACTGTCTAATTGTGAAGGTTGGGAAAAAAATATTCACAGATAAAAAATTTTTTTTGGCAAAAATAAATCAAAAATTAACATTAAAATTTAAATATCTCAAAACTTATTTGTGTGATTTCTATTTTTTATTTTTGAATTTTAAAAATTTGAAGTTATTAGGCAAATTTTAACGAAGGTTTCAGAATAAAGAAATGTCAGAAAAAAAATATTAAAGTTTTAATATAAGCGAAACTAAACGTGTTTTGATGATGAAATTTGATTTTTGAAGTGTTTCTAAATTTTTATGCTCTTGCTAATGATTTTCGAAAAAGCATCCGTTCTCGAGATATTTCCGATTTAATTATATCATATTCGAATAATCTTCGAAAATACGACATTTTCATAAATTATTTGCGTTTTTCTAGTAATCAAAACACGTTTTTCGAAATATTTCTGAAGTTTTCTACAATTTTTTTTCGGACTGCAAGACGATTGGATGAACGGTTCCAAAGATATGGGGTAAAATGATTCAAACTGTATTTTTAAAAATTTCCGATTGAAATATGCCTATTTTGCTTCTTACTGTATATTTTATACATTGTGAGTAAGAACTTGAAGCTCTAATGTCAGATTTGGAGAAAACTTCAGGGTGGAGAGATCTGAAGTGAAAAAAGTTTCTCTAAGGTTAACTTTTTAAGGAATTTTGAAAATCTCAACTATTTGCCAAAATAAACGTGTTTCGATGTTGCTCTATAGTTTATAATCTGCTTTACTTGAACCGTTCATTCAATCATCTTGCGGTAAAAGAGAGAGTGGTGTCAAATTTATTATACATATCGTAAAACCAAGTCTTGTTGTTGGAGAATCTAGAAAAACTTATGAAAAGGTCGTATTTTTGAAAATTATTTGCCGAAAAATGTTTTTTTTTTCTCAGTGTATATATTTTTTTACAACCTCCATACATAGGGTTACAATTTGTTTTTAGACAGTTTTTTTGTACAACCAAAGTTTTTCGAGCTACAAATTACTAATTGAAGTGCTATTCAAAATGCTTACGCCCTTTTTAAAACTGACTCTTCAGTCACAACAAATCTATTTTAGTGCGGAAAATGCTCAGTCTTCTAAGCCAAACGCGTATGAAAAGTTTAATTCAAATAAACAAAATATCGAAAATAATTTTCCACATTTCCAGGTCATTGTCGGCTGGAAGCGCTCTCTGATCTTCCTCCTGTTATTGAAATAATCACGTCATAAACTAAATTTTCGTCGCTCTTTTCTGCTCATATAACAAAGCTATTTTTTTCAGAAGCAGTTCGAAACAACAAAACGAATGGGTCGACGCCAAAACACTTACAGAAGATTTATTAGTTTTGCCTTCATTTTGTTATGGAATAACTGTTCAAAATTTAATTTCTAGGCTGAAATATCAAAATTTGTCTGATGACAAATAAAAATAAGTCAATAAAATTGGATAGTTCTCCGGTAAAATATTTAATGACGTGTTTGTAACCCACAGTGCAGTCTCACCAACTAGGCAACGCGACGGAAAAAGATGAACCCGCATGCCGTCACCCGTTTCTGCCGGCATATCACACAGTAGGCATTTTATCAGGAAGTGACGATACGCACTGACCGATGGCCTCGGCGAACGACTGACTGCGATGCCAAACAACAACAGCAACAACAACAACCAAGCAACCAACACAATCAATCAGATCCGTAAACAACGCACGAGATGCACACAAGCATTGCACTCTCCGGTTCGCATCATCTACATTGTACAAACGGGAGAAAACAAGGACATGTGCAATGCATTTGCCATTAAACAGTGTGGTGTGAGTGCAAGTGCTATACCGTACGCACGCACATACTGACAAATGTATGCATTGTGTGTATTGCGATTGTATGTGGAAAGAAGAATCAAGAAAAGAGGGCACAACACACGTGGTAGGCGAAGAAAAGAAAGGCTTTCCAACCCCTGTCCACCACCCACTCTGGCAGCAAGCTGCTGAACCGGGTCGATCGGTTGGGGGAACGGTGGCAGAGGAGGCTATGTACTCTCGTTTGCCAACATATACAACGACGACGACGATGACGACGCCTAGGGAGAAGAATGTAAAGTTTTAAGATTTTCCTTTTGCGCATTCGTTCTCCCTCTCGGGTGGTTTGATAAGGACGGCTGCCACCATCTTAAAATAGGAAGCTGCAAATTGGGAAAATTTTGCCTCTTGAAAAAGTTCGATTCGAACTTGGGATAATTCGGATCTTTTAATTTCGCTCTAGGTCATGGAGGGCAACGACCTGTTGCAACTCGTTCGAATGATTTTTCGGGAGGGTTAGAAATTCAATCTCTTTGCTTCCATTTTTTGAGCCAGATCAGAATCGAACTGAAAACTGTATTCTTCGCTACATGCAGTAGTTGATTGAAAAAAGCAACAATGCACTTTTCCAAATAAAAACCGAGAGCTATGTGCTATTACCGACCGGGGAAACTCCGGCTAGAGCGAGAGAAGAAATGGAAATAGACGCGAAAAAGTTGCACTTCTTCGTTCCTCCGAAAACTGCATCCCAGACTCGCCCAAGGCGGAGGTGGAAAAGATAAGGGCAAGACGCTCGGGGACACCCCCAAACCCCGGCAGCACGCTTCGGATTCGCGCGAGTGTTGCACACACTTGGAGGAAAAATCGTCCTGCGCTCTCAAGCGAGACACGAGCACACGAGCGCAAAAATACAGCATAGGAAATAAAAAGCTCGAATCCGGATGCTGCGTATCGTTTCCTAGTGCTAGTTTTTCCGTAGGCCTACACACTGACTGCCGTGCGACGGCCCAGCCAGGAAAAACTGGGCGGAAAAATTAGAAAATCTCGCACTATGTGCGGAGTTTTTCGCTCTTTCTCATCGCTCTGGCCACCACCCGACCGCGGCCCGGTCGTAGTTGGCGGCGTCCCGATCCGAGTTGGCGATTGCGAAAAATTGCAGTCGGCGGTGGTGATGGAAAAACTATTTCTTTTCTCTCTTTTTCTATGCGCGGAATCCACAGGACACGCACCGGATGGTGGTGGATGGAGTTGGGGTGGAGGATGGGTGGTGGGGGAAGGAGGAATGGGTGTGTTTTGTTGCGTGTGAGGATATCGGCGAGTCGCGATCGATTCTCGGCGAATAATGTATGGTGGATTGATAGTGGTGGGGGTTGGGTGGGAGGGGGTGGTTAGGGAAGCGTTGTGACTAGGAACCGCCAGAAAGAGAGCGAAAAAAGCTGGAAGCTGCGATTCGTGATTGACGCTGTGTCGGATGGCGACAGCGGAGGCCTGTGAGATGGAAGGAGGATCTTGAACGAATCCAGTGTGCAAGCTGATGAGTATCGCTGGTTTGTGGGGGTTTGATGATTATTTTAGATTAGGGATTTTGTATTGCAGGTTTTTTGTTTATATACATTCGGTTTGAATAGAATGGAAATGATAGTCAACCAACAGGGAAGGTTTATATGCATCAAGAATTGGATTTACGTGAAATCATACACTTAATTTGTAGAATATTATGAGCTGCTTTTTGAACATGAATTTCATTATATTATCAGCATAAAACTCACTGAGCTCTTTTTCATCTGATATCTGAATTTTATTTCCCATAATAAATCCTCGACTTCCAAGTCGAGTTATTAGTACGAGACACTGAAGAAGTCTGCACATTGTAGACGAAATACGCGTATCTGTCGAAGACAAGCAAAGGTAGTTGGAATTAAATGGAGAATACTAATTTTTCTTCTAATTTCGAGTTACAGGTATTCCACTAAACAGCTCAAACCCTCTAGGATTCAGAAATTTGTGTTTCATTAGTATGGGTGCCGCTTTTTCGGAGATGGGAGGTATCTCAAACTATCAAAAGAACCTTTTCGGGTCTCAAAAACTCCTGCATACAAATTTTCACGCCAATCAGTTCAGTACTCTCCGAGTCTATAAAGTTCAGACAGACAGAAATTCATTTTCATATATATAGATAAAGCTACTGTTACGACTGTATATCCCATCTTCTGAACTCATTAGCAGTTTTAGTGACCTAGAACATCCCAAGATATCTCATCATATCTGTATCATATATTCCGAAAGACTCATTTAATTTGGTCAAACTCATTTTGTTACTTTGTTTAGTCCAGAAAGCTACAGTTACAGCTGTAGATTTTCGATTTTGAACTCCAGGATTGTTTGGATAACCTAGAACATCCGACGCTTTTCTCATGATGTCTGTTGTTCTTCCAAGTTATTTAGTGAATATGTTTAAATACACTTCGTAGCTTAGCATAGCCTAGAAAGCTTTTGTTACAACTGTAGGTCCTACGTTCTGATTTCAAGGATAATTTGGATAATCTAACAGATGTCGTGTTGCCTTCTAATGTTTGTTTACCTTTCAGAATATTAATTGAAAATGTTTGAATATATATTGTTGCTTTGTATAGCCTTAAAATTACTGTTACAACTATAAATCTGAAGTTCTGAACGTCAGAACATCACAAAATTATAAAATAATGATGGTTGACTTTCCAAAAGATTCATTTTATATGATTGAATACAGATTGTAAATTAATGTAGCCCAAAAAAACTACTGTTACAACTGTAGATCTTTTGTTTTGAACTTAAGGACAGTTTAGATGACCTAGAATATCCAAAAATTGTCGCATTATGTCTGTTGACCTTCCACAATATTCCATGAATATTGTTATATACATATTGTCCCTTCGCCTACTCCTTAAACCTTCTGTTACAATTGTTTATCTTATAGTCTGAACTCAAGGACAATTTGGATAGCCTAGATCATCCCAGTTTATTTCAAAATGTTTACTTGTACGTGCGAAAGTATAAACTGAATATACGTTCCATACGTAGCGTAACTTTGTATGCCGGAAAAGCTGTAGTTACTACTGTAGATGGTATGATCTGAACTCAATGACAGTTTGGATGACCTAGAACATCACAAAATGATTAAATAATGACTGTTGGCCTTCCAAAAGGTTCATTCAATATGTTTGAACACACATTGTAATCTTATATAGTCCTAAAAGCTACTGTCACAACTGTAGATATGAATTTCTGAACTCAAGTACATTTTGGATAACCAAGAACATCCCAGATAGATACGAAAATATTTTATTTATCTAAATATTTATCAACGAGAATTGAATAATACGTATGTATATGAACCATATTCTAAAACAAAGCTTTACACTATTAATAAGGCATTTATTTTTTCGTCTTGAACATCTTCAAATTCAAGAAGTTCTAGGTCGTCAATTATGCTTCAAACTCAAAGGATATGGGATGGGTTTTCAGCAGTTTATTCAGCATCTGAAACATTTGATAAAGCTGCATGTAATCTATAATTAGAACTGCCAATATTTAGACGTTAATCCCTTTGCTTACTTCTGGTCTATCGGCACATACCTTCAGCAACGAACATTAGACTCAGAAAACTTCATAGCCATGGAATAAAGTTCCCAATTGCAGGGACTTTTTAAAAGCACGCGGATTGCTTTCCGATCAAAACTATGTTTTCTTCAGCTCCGTAAACTGTACATAAACTAACAACATTGTATGAGTCCGATTCCGTGCATGTGTGCGAAGGAAAACTGATAAAGACGTCAATTTCTCATTTCATCCATCCGCTCTCGAAAACAATCAGCCAAAACATGTCGATTGCTACGATCAAAAACTCGTCTACTAGCAGGTTATGGGACAAAAGTACGCGACCAAACTTTCAGTTTGTCAATGATCTTTAGATTGGCAATGTGCATTTCTTATTTCATTTACTCTCACACAAATGTTAAACAAAGCGACTGTGACGACAAACGGGATGCTTCGTTTAAAAACAAACAAATGTGAGAGACAGCAGTCTTCACATTACAATACCGGTGCGCTATATCCATGGTTACCATAGAAGAGAGGAAACATGGGCTCTTTCAAAAGCGACAGTGATGCCATAGCTGCCGCGCAATAGCGAAGCATGATTTATCGTTGCGTACTGTTGGACAGCTTCGAAACATATTTTTTGTTGCATATGATCATATGATCATCAGTGCCAGATGATGGATAATATAATCGTAGGCATAGATCAACCTCTAATGACTGGAAGAAACATGAAATAAATAGTGATTTCAGATTATCTAAATTTGTAATAAATTTAACTCAATATTCAACATCACATTCTGGCTACAAGCCTAGCTTTGAGAGAGAGCTGATGAAGACATACATAATACACAAAGTCCAAATTTGAGCGAACCTCTGCAGGTAAGAAACTGATGGTTTTCTAGATAACGTACTTGAAATCTTCAAAATGAGAGTAATAAATTGGTTATCAATCATGATTTATCATACATCGAATCATAAGCCCGATAGATAGAGCTTATTATCGTATCATTAAAAGCGAAATAACTTGGAAAATGTAGAAGTTTTAGACCTATTTCCTAACAACTGATTGAAATAACGACCTCGCAAAGCGTTTCCAACCCTCTGTTTTAAAAATTTTTCCGATTGAATATTTGTTGCACAATAAATTTGCTCAAGACGCTTTTATTGTGATTTGTGATTTTATTCAGCCATATTTCTTTTGTGATCATACATGATCTCTTAGGCCTGAAGGGGTTCATATACTTTTTAAGACAAGGCTTAACATTTATGAGGTATTCATTAGTATCTGGAGTATCTGAAATCAACAATGGTCTCCATCGAACTTAATGCGTAGAAAAAATTCCGATCGATTGGTGCAAATTTTTTTCAAATCACTTTTGAAAAACGACTGAGATATTTACGCTCAAAACCTGACCATTTGTGTGACGATTGCAAGGCGATTTTGTTAAATTATACCCTTGTATAGAAAACAAAGACAGAGACAGGAGAAGAGACATTGATGAAAAAATTACCCAAAACCTGCTGCAGAACATTAAGAAGAATGCCTGAATGAAAACCTTTATAAATATAACTGTTATTTGATCATTGTATAACTAAAGAACCTTATTGTTGTGTTTTAAATACGGAAAAATTAGGCACAAAAGCAAATAAATCTATTTTCTTGTTAACGATACAGTCCTTGAATCCTGTTAAGTGTGAGCTGTTTAGTGGAATACCTATAACTAGAAAATGAGAAGAAAGAATAGTAGTTTCCATTTATTTCCAACTACCTTTATTGCTTATCTTGACAGCTACGCGTACTTCGTCTACAATGCGCAGACTTCTTCAGTGGCGTGTACTAATACTCGATTGCCCCCCGTGTATTTATACTCGTACACGGCACTGAAGAAGTCTGCAATCTTTCTTCTCATTTTATACAAAAAAGCGTTGCCAATAATGAAAACGGACCGTGAGTTCACGTTGTTAGGATTTTTCCCTTTATACGTTATTTAGTTCATGAAAACGTGATTCAGCTCGCGTGAAGCAATTGATTTTATTTCCTTCCTAATATATTGTTTCTGTGTATTCATATTGTTCGGACTGTTTCCGTAGTAGACTCACCACTTTTTGGAATCAGTAATATTTTTCACCATCGAGGTTCTTTCCCTTAGTTCCAAAATTTAGGTTAGACAATGTTGATTGTAGGCAGTAGCTTTATTTAGTCTAGCAAATTACTATTAATTTTAAGCACTTTAAATAAATTTTCAATATAAATTCATTTTTGTTTATTTTTTCATCGTTCGTTTCTTTTTCTCTGCTGTCAACTTTGACCCATCATCGCAACGGATGTCAAAAGCCCCTGTGTTAAACGAGCGGCCGTGTAGTATTGAAGTGTAGCTTACACTGCCATAGCATTGGGAGCCTTCTCGTCGTCATATTCCCTCGCCCGTGATCCGCTACGTTCTCCTATCTCAGGATCACCATCCTCTAAGACGTCGAGCAAAGTCAACTTCACTTCGAACATGTCCTCCTCTCGTACGCACCCACGCTTGACGTACACGACCATCTGCACCAACTGCTACTTCCTCAACTCAACCTCTGATCCATCGACTCCGTACTTTCTCATTCATCACGAGCACTCCTCCTTTCTTGATATCCTTCACGTCCTCGTCCACGTTCATTTAGACCGGCTTGAAATAACCGGAAGATGTTCCTTCAACCATCGCTTCCAGAATCCATCGGTCAAATGCAGTGCCAACTTCCAGCTACTTCTGAGCGTCTTCCCGTAATCCGTAGGAAAAACTGGTAGCTGCTTGAGCCCAGAAGAACTCCTCAGAAGAAAGTGGTTCGGAGTTAGCGCTTCCTGGTCAGCCGATTCTAAAGGGATGTATGGTAACGGTCTAGTATTGATCGTCGGTCTAGTACGAAACGTCGAACTGCTAGCATACAGGATTCAGTAGACATACTGTATACCGCCTCTATATGGACGGCTCGAAGGCTTAAGCAAGTGAAGAGCACAACCCAGCGCTTTGCGTTGCTGCATCCAACCTTAACGAGAATCGGTCCAAAATAGTCAAGGCCCACGAAAGTGAACGGTCTTACAAAAGGTGTAATCGGCGCAATCGGTGGTGGTCTTGGGACTGAGCTGCGTATGCCGCAAAAGATACATTCCTTGGCGACTCTCGCGACTAGTGCTCGCATTGTCGGAATATGAAACTCCTATCTCATCTCGTTTATTACAGGGTGCGGCAGAAAATAACGCGAAAATTTTTTCTATTTCTTGCAAATCCCATTTTAAACTAATTCAAGCAAGAATATCAACATTTTCGAGTGCAATTATCTTTATGACGTCCTTTTAAACAAATTTATTCAATGTGTCCTCCATTTTTATTAACAACATCCTCGAGCCGACGCCGGAAGCCAGAGCATGCCTTTGAGACGTAGTCCTCCGACATTGACTGCCATGTGCGTGATATGGTTGAAGTCAGGTTTTTCACACAAGGGTGTGATGTTTTGCAGGCTCGTGCTTCAACATATACCCAAATCGAATAATCCGGATTAAGATCTGGACTGCTAGGCGGCCACAAATCCTTCGGCAAAAACTTCATGTTATCGTTCAACCATTGTTGGGTTCGATTGAACGTGTGACACGGCGCTCCATCCTGCTGTAGGACAACGTTTTGGTCCTCGGAGAAGTTGGCCTTCACCCAGGGAAGCACTTGGTCCTTTAAAATACCGATATACACTTCGGTATTGATTTTAACTCCAGCATCAATGAAAACAGGCGGCATTTTCAAACCGTTGAACGCCCAACATCATGACACCAGCCGGATGATTGGTTTGAAATTTGAATTTCACTTTTTCCGGAACGTTGTCCATTTTTTGCGGTGAAATGAACCGGTCCGTGCGGCTGTTGGCCACAGCATAGATGCTGAAAAGCTTTTCGTCGGAGAACAGGATTATCATTTTTTTTTTAAAGAACAACAAGGAATGCAATCTCTTGGAACGAGTCACTCGTAGTTACTTGACCCGATCCGTAATCAAGTGGCGTTTTACTCTGGCTCTGGAAGATGCATGCAGGTCTTCTTTGATGATTCTCCGCATGGATTTCTCCGAAATATTGGATACCTTTGCATGTTTACTAATGGAACGCACCGGGTTGCGAGCAATTTTTGCACGGACCGATTTGATCACGTTTGGCGTGCGTGCAAAGCGCGGACGTCCGCTGCTTAAGACTGCAGGATGGGACTTTTTATGCGGTAAACTGTTGCCAAATGGCACCCTACCACCTTGGCAATCTCTTTCAACAAACTGGTGATCACTTCTTTCGCGAACATTTTGACGAATTTGCAATAAAACAAATAGAATGTTTGGATGCAGCAGTTGAAAGTAAACATTAACAAATACACTTTCGACATAAATTAGTCACTAGCTACACGAATTAACCCAATACTCAAGTTTGAACATGTTCGCATTATTTTCTGCCGCACCCTGTACTATCTCCCTGTTGGCGTGACGAAAACGTTGATGGTACTTGTCTGCCAGAAGGAAGGTGATCCACGACCGCTGTGGCAGAATCGTAGGGTGTTTGGCTGCATATGCCACGTATGGAGCAGTTGATCTTTCCTCGCATCCGCATTAGTCCACTTTGATCTTAAAATGGCCATTGCTTAAAGATGAAGCTTGATCTCGATACCGCTGAATGGTTCAATTACGTTTTATCGGTTTCGCTGAGCCGCTCTAATTCTTCGGTATAACACTCCTGCTGCGCTTGCTTCACTTTCGGCTTTGGCCAACTCCTCCTGCCTTAGTACTCCAATTTCCAACTGCATACCTTGACGCCTTCGCTTCAAATTATCGATGAATCGATGAACCAGTGCCACCGCTCGCTCAAGTTTTTCCCAGCGGTTGAATCTGGTTGTCTCGATCAGTGCCTGCATTTTTGTGTGCATGTTAATTCGGCGAATTTCTTCTTCATTAGAATACGGCACAGTACGCTGCTGAGGCCAGAAGTTCTCCGGTTGAGATAGGAACTTTGGCCCTCGAAACCTTTTCTTTGAAAACTTTAGTACTATCATCCCTCTACTTCATGCGTTATCCGTTACATAGAAGTGTCAAACTATACGGGATATTTCATTAATTGATGATTGCTTTTATACAAAAAGTCAAGTTTCAAAACCCGAAAACTCATGATATTCGGTACAGATGGAGATGCATCCTTACAACCAAGTCTACATAATCCAATGACTACGAACAAATCCTTCCGTAGTTTGAATCGCACCGGAAAGCACATTTCCGCAATTTTTGCAACCCTTATTTTCCTACGCAAATCATTCACCCTCGATATGTGGCCAATTCAGTGTCGCGCTCATCCTCGCTCGGTTCCGCACTTTCTCCTGAGATTTTCCCATCCGGCGCATCGGTTAAATAAAAAACTGCCTCACACGAAGGCTAAATAAATAAATAAATGAATAAAATATGCGTACCCAAGCGAGAGATGCGTGCATTGCAATTTTCTACTCCTTGCCCCACATTCCCCTCCTTCGCCACAGAGAACGAGGGTGGGGTGGCTGGTTAGGTCGGCCTACTTCCTACCTATTCCTCCAGCCATATAATGCAATCATCAATACATTGCATTAAAAAAACAAAACTGCAACTCTAGGAAAATCTAGCCGCTCCGAGTCGCTGATCAAACGGCCCTTGCTGGTGCGGGGTGCGGGGTTCAGACATAGCTCGAGCTGGGAAATGAAGTTGGCAGCCGACTGACGTTAGCACGATTTTTTCCCGATGTGTATATCCTCGTCGTCGGTATCACCATCATCATCATCATCGTCATCAGCAGTCATCGCAAATCATTAGCCACGGGTGCGTGGGTGTGTGTTTGCATTTTTGCATCGCTTGATTACTGAGCTGCTGTTGCGAATCCTCTCTCTCACACATGGTTTCGTTCTTCTTCCTTCGTCTTCCCCCGACCGACGATTCGAATGACTTTTCACGCTAAGCTAAACATTAGGTCTATCGTGACTTTCTTTGGTCATAGCTTGTCTATAAACGATTGCTGGTGTTTTCAACGTATTGGATCACTAATCACTTTATACTACGTACTGTATGTTGAAAATAGTTGAGCATGTTTACATAGCGTAGGAACCAAAGAAAGTCGACAGAGTCTCATCAGACTAATGCATGTTCTGATTTCCATTCGGAATAGATGCACCGCGTTTTGTTGCATATGTTTCCAATAGACTTTTGTTTTCCACGTTTGACACCCACACTTGGGTGCGATGATGGATTAGTGAAAAATTATCTACATGCAAATTGGAAAATAGTTTCATACATTTTATTAGCAATCGGAAGCGAAAGTGCAATGTTAGGCGGTGCTTTTCGCGTGTTTTGCATTTTCGTGAACAGCAAACCGTAGAATTGTGTTCCGCCTAGAGATGCATGATGGGGGTTCGACTATACTATATATGGTGCAAAACCAAACATGGAGGGGGCCTTCGATTTCAGGCCTAGATATTGCGGGAAGTAATCTAATCAATCACCGAGAAAACAAATTGCATCAATAAGCACTCGGCATCGAAAATATGTGCGTTTTGTATTAGTTGCTTGCATGTAGACAATGGAGCAATGTTTGATTATGGGAAGGCGAATGGCGATCACATAGTGCAATATAGCGGTGGAAACTGATTGAACGTGCTGCTTTGGATGCATGTCAATCTGTCAAGGCTCGGGAAATTGAATGCACCCCAAAAACATTAGCTGGAAAATTGTATTACATCTCGTTATCTGCGGGCTAACTGTTATGAATTAACTTACTAAGATTGAATATTAGCTACTGAGTCTCACCCATGTGGGTCACTGGGACCAGGGTTGGACTAAACAGAAAGGGGAAATGTACGACTAATTCAGAGGAAATTCTGTTCGCAAGATCAATAAGAAATGACGCTGCAGTGAGATCGAAGATGGCGTTGAAAATCCAAGGGGTATTGAGAAATTTGACAGGTGTTGTTGTTGACAAAGTTGATACATTTAAATTAGTTTAGAAAGGTAGATTACCAGATCATGCACAGATTGTGTAAAAATCTCGTCTCGTTAATTTTAATCTAATTCCCGTTGTAGTAAGGGAAACCCACATTTCATGCCTCTTATATTCAGGTATGCCTCGATTATATGTACATTTTTTTTGAAAAGTACATAAAAACGAATTACAAAGAAAGTACATAAAATCGAAGCATATTTTGTTTTATTTCTATTTTTCCTAAAATTTTTTGTTCAAGTAATTTACTTACTATAATTATCATAGAACAAGTTATTTCATTAGAAGCTGTCCCTCTGATTCTGTGAGTCACGTAAACTGACCATGTTATTTCAATGATCATGTCACAACCCAGCGGGATGTAACGCACCGTCTGAACACCGACGACCTTGATGTCGACCTGTTCCTTAAGCTGTCAAATAGTTGCCGGGTGCTGGGTGACTTTTCAGTTGTATGAGTTTGTTTACTTAGCTTGAGTAAGTGAGACTGTTGAATGCAGCTAAAATTTAACTTTGTGGAAAGTAAACTTTCGTTATAATATAGTATATAGATTATCAACAAACAACGTTAAAACAAGTTTCGTGTTTCATTTTCTATATACACATTGCATTTAAGTGCGGATACGGGTTGCAAGCATCGGACAGATTACACAGATTAGAAGAGACACTAAACGTAAGTAACACACATATTTACTGAAAGGTACAAAAAACACTCTCTGATGTGATTATGCGTGTGATTATAAGTCCACTGCGTTAGTTAGGGTAGAGGCCTTGTCGTTGAACATATATTTAATAATGCGACTTTGATAAAGCTAGTGATCGCGAATCTAAATTTCCTTAGGTTAATTAAATTGTTTTCTTAATTAAAGGAATTTTATAACACTACTCTTAATAAAGTGTTACGGAATTGGAAATTTGTCTTTTACTTCGGTCTGTCTGTTGCTTACGCAACAATTTATAAAATTCGTTTATTGATCGGGGGCTTAAGTTGATCGGTTCGGTATGTCGAAGAAGAGCGAGAGTCAGAAGCGGGGAACTTCTCCGATGAAACATCCACCGTCGGGAGTGAGCTGCAAAATATGTTTTGAACCGGATGATAGCCGTATGGTAGCGTGCGATTCGTGCGAACAGTGGTATCACTTCGCGTGTGTTAGTGTAGACTCGAGTGTACAGGATCGGGAATGGAGCTGCAAAAAATGCCTCGAGGCGGCAAATCTACTTCCAACTGGAACATCTACACCTAACAACAATACTGGAGCCATACCAAAGTCGGGAACCACCAAGCCAGCGAATGCGAATCTGGAAGAATATCTACAGAAGCAGTTAGCAGCGATGCAAAAGAAGTTCGAACGGATGATTAAGGATAAGGATGACCAGCGGATGAAGGAGCTCAGAGATCAACAGAAGAAGTACGAACAGGAGTTGAGAGAAACGGTTATGCTGGATCAAGTAGCGAGGCAACACCAGCCGATGAGTTCGGATGAGGGTGGATTAGCGGCTAGTTCGAATGAGAATCTGCCAGCAAGAATGATGCATGGTGGAGGAACAATGACAACAATGACTGACAATCTAGAACCACGAATGGTACTCGGTAGGGGAGGAGCAGCTGCGAATGTGATAGGCAATCAATCGTCGCAATGGGTTCCCAGAGATGGACCTAGAGCGAGTTCAACAGGCAACCCACTGCCGCAAATCAACGTTCACGACACGAGTCAGGGAGCCGATGTTCTAATGCAAGAACTAAGGTTGATGGAAGAGAGGCAAGCATTAGAGAAGAGTCATTTGGAGGAACGGATTCGATTTTTTCAGCGACAAACTAGGGTCGGAGGTGTGATTCGTGAAGGCGTGGGATCGAATCCTCAGGCGACTGGGTCTCAGCCATGTACTAGTGGCTTTCTCGGTTTTTCGTCTCTAAACCAGAGTCATATTTCGGCACGTCAAGTTGTCAGTAAGGAACTTCCTTGTTTTTCTGGGAACCCGGAGGAATGGCCATTATTCCTAGCAAGCTATGAGAATTCGACTAGAGTTTGCGGATTTAGTGACGAGGAAAATCTCTTGCGTCTCCAACGGAGCCTGAGAGGGAAGGCATTGGAAGCTGTACGTTGCCGGTTGCTACATCCTACAAATTTGCCTGGTGTAATCTCGACGCTGAAAACTTTGTTTGGGAGGCCAGAAATCATAATCCACTCGCTGGTCAACAAAATTCGTGAGATGCCTGCACCGAAGGCAGAGAAGCTGAATACGTTGATAGACTTCGGAGTAGCGGTTCAGAATGTTTGCGCTGCCATCACTGCTTCGGGTCTTAACGAGTATCTCTGTAACGTGGCTCTGCTGTGTGAGCTGACGGAGAAACTACCGCCATCTGTTAGGCTGAATTGGGCTTATCATCGTCAGCAGCTGAACGGAGTCACCTTGTCTGACTTCGGAGACTGGTTGGGGAAATTAGTTGAAGCAGCGAGCATCGTAACGATTCCTTCTATTAGTACTTCGAAACAAGAAAGGCGTGGTCGGAAGGAGGATAATTACATCAACATTCACACGGACAGTTACTCGGCAAAGGAAAATTCTTCGAAAGACTGTCTGCCTGTCACTTCCAACAGATGTTTGATATGTCCAGAAGATTGCAGCAGCCTCGAAACGTGCCAGAAGTTCCTTGATATGAATGTTGGCTCTCGTTGGGGTATAGTCAAAGAGCAGAAGCTTTGCAGAAAGTGTCTGCGAAAGCATTTCGGCGCTTGTCAAGTGAAAACTGCATGTGGCAGAAATGGGTGTTCATTTATGCATAGTAAACTGCTTCACGACGATAAGCGGTACAACAAATCTGCCCCTCCAGAATCAACTTCTTCCGCAGTTAGAAATTCAACGACAGAAAGCTGCAACACTCATTTGAAGCCGGCGACAAAGGTTCTCTTCAGGTACATACCCGTGACGGTCTACGGCAAAGGAAACAGGTGACAACATTTGCCTTTCTCGATGATGGATCGTCGGCAACGTTAATGGAACACAGTCTCATGAACGAACTTGGGCTTAAAGGAACGTCGCATCCGCTGTGTTTAAGCTGGACAGGGGGTCACCAGCGGGAAGAAGCAGAGTCAGTTGGTCTGTCGCTAAAGATCTCCGGTACTCACAACAACAAACAAGTGTTCGAGCTACCAGAAGTCCACATAGTTCAAGATCTGTCACTACCCAAACAGTCGATGTCGGTGTCTCAGTTGGCAACTAGGCACAGTTATCTCTCTGGACTTCCCCTGGAATCCTACGACAGTGTATCTCCAAGAATCCTTATCGGAATGAATAACTGTCGGCTTGGCCACGCGTTGAGAAGCATTGAAGGAAACGAAAACGAGCCAATCGTTTCCAAGACACGTCTCGGGTGGCTGGTTTACGGACGTTGTGAGGTAGCATCCGGTGCAACGAATCCCGAACACAGCAGTTACCACAGCTTCCACATTTGCCCGTGTGTTAAGGAGGATGAAGTGAATCTGGACGTCGCCCTGAAGAAGTACTTCTCGATCGACTCGTTGGGTATCTCTGGATCATCGAAGCCGTTACTCTCGAAGGACGAGGAGCGAGCGATGAAGATTTTATCCACTGAAACGCGTCTCATCGGAGGTCGATACGAAACCGGACTACTGTGGCGCTATGATCAGGTGCAGTTACCAAACAATAAAGCGATGGCACTGAAACGACTAGACTGTCTACGGAAGCGAATGAAACGGGAACCCGAGCTAGGTGCAGCGGTGTGTGCGAGGATGGTCGAATACGAAGAGAAAGGTTACATTCGACGGCTTTCAGCAGCGGAAAGGGCGGAGAAGCATTCCAATGATTGGTATCTGCCAATTTTCCCGGTCATCAACCCAAACAAGCCCGGGAAGATAAGAATCGTATTCGACGCAGCAGCAAAGGTGAACGGCGTCTCTTTGAATTCATTTCTTCTCACGGGACCGGATCAGCTCGTGTCTTTGCTTGACGTTCTCTTTAAGTTTCGTGAATTCCGCATTGCAATTGTGGGAGACATCCGTGAAATGTTTTTCCAAGTCCTGATGAAGAGGCCAGACCAGCGAAGCCAGATGATCCTGTGGAGCGGAAATCCCGACGAGATTCCGGAAGTATATGTAGTGCAGGTCATGACGTTTGGCGCAGCATGTTCCCCGAGTTGTGCGCACTACGTCAAAAACCACAATGCGGAGAGATTCGTGGACAGATATCCCAGGGCAGTCGAGTGCATCAAATACGAACATTACGTAGACGACATGTTAGTCAGTGTGGAAACTGAGGAGGAGGCGGTGAAGTTAGCAGACGACGTACGTTCAATTCACGCCCAGGGAGGTTTCGAGATTCGAAACTGGCTATCGAACTCCCCAGAAGTGGGAAAGCGACTTCACGAGCGTGACATCAACGGGAAGGATATGAATCTTGGTGCCGAGATAGCGACGGAGAAGGTGCTGGGAATGTGGTGGGATACTACAACCGATGTTTTCACGTTTAGATTGTCACCAAAGCACGACGCTGAGTTGCTTTCGGGTACTCGCATGCCTACCAAGCGAGAAGTCTTGAGAACTTTGATGGCGATTTACGACCCTATGGGACTTATCTCCAACTTCCTGATTTATTTGAAGATTTTGCTGCAGGAAATCTGGCGTTCTGGATGCGGGTGGGATGATGAGATTTGCGGAAATCTATCGGAGAGATGGCTAACCTGGGTAGGAGCGCTGCCGAATGTTCGACAAGTGACCGTTCCTCGTTGTTATCGCCACATAACGTCCGCCGAACCGACAAATTCTGTGGAACTGCATATTTTCTGTGATGCTAGCGAAAATGGAATGGCTGCTGTCGCTTACGTTAGGTTCGAAGAAAATGGAAACGTTGAGTGCGCACTTGTCGCTTCTAAGACGAAGGTGTCTCCTTTAAAATTCCTCTCGATCCCACGTCTTGAGCTGCAGGCCGCGGTAATTGGCGCACGTCTAGCTGAAAGCATATCTAGAGCACACAGAATGAAAATCTCACGCCGTGTTTTCTGGACCGATTCTCGAGACGTGGTATGCTGGCTTCGATCCGATCACCGACGTTACAGCCAATTTGTGGCATTCAGAATCAGCGAGCTTCTTGATACGACACAAGTGAGTGAATGGAGGTGGCTCCCAACCAAGAAGAATGTAGCTGACGATGGAACAAAATGGTCACGAATGCCAGACTTTCAACCGAACAGTCGTTGGTTCCGTGGACCAGATTTTCTCTGGGACCATGAAAACAACTGGCCTGGTGATGGAGGATATCAAGGAACAACCACGGAGGAAATTCGCCTCAGCGTTCTCCATCATTCAATCACCGAGTTGTTCATGTGCTTTGAGCGCTTTTCTAAATGGAAACGTCTATTGAGAACAGTTGCATACGTTCACCGCTTCACATCAAATCTTCGCAAGCGCGCCAAGCGTATGACCGTAGAATCAGGTCCATTAACGCAGGAGGAGCTAAGCCGTGCCGAAAACATCATCTACCGTCAAGTTCAGCTGCAAGCATACTCGGACGAAATACATCTGCTTGGCAGTAACCCAGAAGCGCAGTCATGGGAGCGGACTCTACCGAGGACCAGCGCGCTGTATAAGCTCAGCCCGACCATCGACGCGAATGGAGTTTTGCGGATGCGTGGCCGTATCGATGCTTGTGCGTGGGCCGATGAATCAACCAAAAATCCGATCCTGCTGCCCAGATCCAATCACGTGACTAGTCTGGTGCTTGCCGATTATCACGTGAGATACCGACACCAGAACCACCACACCGCAATGAACCAGGTTCAGTTAAAGTTTTACATTCCCCGTCTTCGTTCAGAGTTCGATCGTGTCCGCAGAAATTGCCACCACTGCAAGATCCGACGTGCGAATCCCAATCCTCCAGCGATGGGGAGTCTGCCAGCTGCTCGGTTGGCAGCATTTCAGCGACCATTCACGTACACCGGAATCGACTATTTTGGACCGATGCTTGTTCTAGTTGGCAGAAGGTCCGAGAAGAGGTGGGGAGTCCTGCTAACCTGCATGACTACCAGAGGCGTACACATTGAGATAGCACACTCTCTAACGACGGACTCATGCATTTTAGCTCTACGCAACTTTATCGCTAGGAGAGGGTCGCCGGTGGAGATCATAAGCGACCGAGGGACGAATTTCGTAGGAGCGTCTCGAGAGCTCCGTGAAGCCATGAAGCACGTCGATCAGGAGAAGCTGATGGTCGAGTTCGTTAGTCCAAACACCAAATGGATATTCAACCCACCGGCCGCGCCACATTTCGGTGGATGCTGGGAACGGTTGATTCAATCGGTCAAGAGGACGATGAACCAGTTTAACCCACCACGTCTTCCAAGCGATGAAATTCTTCGCTCTATGCTGATGGAGATTGAGATGATATTAAATACAAGACCGCTCACCGACATTCCGCTAGACAATGAAACCGAACCCCCCCTGACTCCGAACCACTTTTTGTTAGGGTCTTCAAATGGGAGTAAGCCCCCGATCACCTTCGATGACAGACCGGCTGTGTTAAAGCAATCTTGGAAGATGGCCCAGCTATACGCCGACAACTTTTGGAGGAAGTGGGTGCACGAGTACCTGCCTACGTTGGCTCGCAAGACAAAGTGGTTTCAACCCGTAAAACCCATCGAGGAAGGCGATCTGGTGTTGATCGTCGACGGAAACCTGCCTAGGAATTGCTGGCCACGAGGGCGCGTGATCGAGGCGGTCCAAGCCAAGGACGGTCAGGTGCGCCGCGTGACCGTGCAGACTCCGAGCGGACTGCTGGAGAGGCCAGCGACAAAGGTTGCCGTGTTAGACATCGGTGCAAGAGAAGGTAAGCCACGTAGACAGCAGTGGCGTACCGAGGGGGATTGTCACAACCCAGCGGGATGTAACGCACCGTCTGAACACCGACGACCTTGATGTCGAGAGACACCCTGCTCCTGTTCCTTAAGCTGTCAAATAGTTGCCGGGTGCTGGGTGACTTTTCAGTTGTATGAGTTTGTTTACTTAGCTTGAGTAAGTGAGACTGTTGAATGCAGCTTAAATTTAACTTCGTGGAAAGTAAACTTTCGTTATAATATAGTATATAGATTATCAACAAACAACGTTAAAACAAGTTTCGTGTTGCATTTTCTATATACACATTGCATTTAAGTGCGGATACGGGTTGCAAGCATCGGACAGATTACACAGATTAGAAGAGACACTAAACGTAAGTAACACACATATTTACTGAAAGGTACAAAAAACACTCTCTGATGTGATTATGCGTGTGATTATAAGTCCACTGCGTTAGTTAGGGTAGAGGCCTTGTCGTTGAACATATATTTAATAATGCGACTTTGATAAAGCTAGTGATCGCGAATCTAAATTTCCTTAGGTTAATTAAATTGTTTTCTTAATTAAAGGAATTTTATAACACTACTCTTAATAAAGTGTTACGGAATTGGAAATTTGTCTTTTACTTCGGTCTGTCTGT
>JASCZW010015233.1:0-21030 GCA_034211315.2 Aedes japonicus | reverse complement strand
GTCACATCGATTGGACAAAGTTTAGGACAGCAGTAGATGAATCCGTAACGACGGTAGAAAGGCCTTCACCGCTGGAAGAGTATAACTTCCTCTCCAACCTGATCTTAGACAGCGCGCTTCAAGCTCAAACTCGACCAGTTCCATTGACGTCATTTCGCAGGAAACCTCCTTCGCCATGGTGGGATCAGCAATGCACCGAGGTTTACCGTAAAAGTCCGACGCGTTTAAAGTTTTCCGTAGACGTGGAACACCTGAGCACTTCGAAGTATACACGGCTCTCGAACGCGAACTTAAGAGCCTCATTAAGGCCAAGAAACGCGGTTACTGGCGAACATTCGTGAACGGGCTGTCGCGCGAAACGTCGATGAGTACTCTTTGGAACACGGCGCGAAGGTTGCGTAACCGAACTACGAACAACGAGAGCGAAGAGTACTCGGACCAATGGATCCTCAAATTCGCGCGAAAAGTTTGTCCAGATTCTGTGCCGGCACGGATGATTCCTCGCGAAAACACGAACTCGATAGATGAGATTAGCCAACCCTTTTCAATGGTAGAGTTCTCTCTCGCACTCCTTTCGTGTGGCAATACGGCTCCAGGGGCTGATAGGATCAAGTTCAACTTGCTTAAGAACCTCCCAGACGTCGCGAAGAGGCGCATGTTGAACTTGTTTAATCAGTTTTGGAACTCAACATTGTACCGGATGATTGGAGACGGGTGAGAGTTATTGCCATTCAAAACCTGGTAAACCCGCGTCCGACCACAACTCCTATCGACCCATCGCGATGTTATCCTGTATTCGAAAGTTGTTGGAGAAAATGATCCTTTTTCCGTCTGGACAAATGGGTTGAGACGAACAACCTGCTTTCAGATACTCAATATGGTTTCCGTAGGGGTAAGGGAACGAACGACTGTCTCGCGTTGCTTTCCCCAGATATTCAGTTAGCTTTTGCTAAAAAAGAGCAAATGGCTTCTGTATTCTTGGACATAAAGGGGCTTTTGATTCAGTATCTGTTGAAGTTCTTTCAGATAAACTCCACGCTTGTGGCTTTTCACCATTAATGAACAATTTTTTGTACAATTTGCTGTCAGAGAAACATATGAGCTTCTCTCATGGAACCTCTACAGCTTCACGATTTAGCTACATGGGTCTCCCCCAGGGATCATGTTTGAGCCCTCTTTGTATAATTTTTATGTCAAAGACATTGACGGTTGTCTAGTGACAATTGTACGTTGAGACAACTTGTAGATGACGGCGTAGTCTCTGTCACGGGGCCCAATGGGGTCGATCTGCAAGGACCCTTACAAGAAACCTTAGACATTTTGTCTACTTGGGCTCTAGAGCTAGGTATCGAATTCTCTACGGAGAAAACTGAGTTGGTAGTTTTTTCTAGGAAGCATAACCCAGCACAACCAAAGCTTCAAATTTGGGGTAAGCCGATAACTCACTCTATGTTCTTTAAATATCTTGGGGTCTGGTTCGATTCAAAGTGCACCTGGAGATCCCATATTGAGTATGTGAAGCGAAAGTGCCAGCCAAGGATCAACTTTCTCTGCACAATTACCGGGACCTGGTGGGGAGCTCATCCACAAGATCTTCTAACGTTGTACCGGACAACGGTTTTGTCGGTTATGGAATACGGTAGTTTTTGTTTTCAGTCAGCGGCCCGGTCGCACATTATCAAACTGGAACGTATTCAGTATCGGTGTCTTCGTATCGCGTAAGGTTGCATGCACTCGACTCACACCATGAGTCTTGAAGTGCTGGCTGGCATGTTGCCACTCTCGGATCGGTTTTCAGAATTATCTCTCCGGCTCCTCACCAGGTGTGAAGTTATGAACCCTCAGGTGATCGAACATTTTGAGAAGCTTCTTGAGTTCAATCCTCAAACGCGCTTCATGACTTTGTACCATTTGTACATAACACAGGATGTCAGCCCTTCGCCGAACATTTCCAACCAGTGTTTGCTTCTCCGATTTCGACAATTCGGTTCATTTTGATTTATCCATGAAGCAGGAGCTTCGTGGAATCCGAAACATTATCGTCCTATGATTGCTCCGGTGATATTTGCTGCAAAGTTTGGCCAAGTTGATTCCACTAAATCGTTTTTTACTGACGGATCTTTGATAGAGGAGTCAGCAGGCTTTGGAATATTTAATGAAATTTATAGCGCCAACCGTAAACTCCAAGCTCCTTGTTCCGTATATGTCGCTGAATTAGCGGCAATACATTTACGCTAGAAATTGTTGCCTCACTAACACCGGATCAGTACTTCATTTTCACGGATAGTCTCAGTTCTATAGAGGCTATTCGCTCATTGAGACCGGTAAAGCACTCCTCGTATTTTCTCATGAAAATACAGGAGCTTCTAAGTGCTTTATCTTCGCGTTATTTTATCATCACCTTTGTATGGGTCCCATCTCATTGCTCAATTCCGGGCAATGAGAAAGCGGACTCGCTTGCAAAGGTGGGCGCTATGGAAGGCGATATTTATGATCGACAAATCGCCTTCAACGAATTTTTTACTATTTTTCGTCAACAGTCACTCGTCAGCTGGCAGCATAAATGGAGTAAAGGAGATTTGGGGCGATGGCAACATTCTATCATCCCAAAGGTGTCGAAGAAATCTTGGTTTAGCGGGATGGATGTGGGTCGAGACTTCATTCGTGTCATGTCTCGCCTCATGTCCAATCATTATTCTTTGAACGCTCATTTAAACCGGGTTGGGCTGAGCGACAGCAATCTCTGTGAGTGTGGACAAGGCTATCAAGACGCAGATCACGTTGTTTGGTCATGTGCTGAACATCGTGGAGTCAGATCAGGGCTTTATGATTCCCTTCGGGCTCGAGGTAGACAACCCAATGTGCCAATTCGAGATATTTTGGCTGTACGTGATTTGGAGTACATGAAACTCATTTATGTGTTTTGACTAACATTAGCTTTAGATTGTAGTTAGTTTAACCTGTATGTTTAGTATAAGTTTTTTTTACCTGTGTATGTGTGTGTGTTTTTTTTCTTTTTCAAAAAATGTTCAAGTCAAAGAAAACCATAAATTGTATAGTTATAAGTGTTTCAATAATTTAGAATTTAAATTTGATGTGTTATGTAAACCATACTTTAAATTCCCACCTCTTTCCCATCCGTGATTTGTAGTTCCTATTAACCTCGAGACGGCCGCGAGTAATCGGCTCTTTCCTCCTAACTTTAGTTTTAAGATAAATGATGTAGAAAAACATGAAAATTTGGCTCTGTAAAGTTGATTCGATTGAGCCTGTACAAATAAATGATTAATTAAAAAAAAAAAAAAAAAAATGTTATGAGTGATGTTGTGAAAACTGTTAATTTTATTCGGGCGCATCGAGTTTTTGGAGGAATTTTTGGTAGAAGTTGGAGCAGAGTAGCGATGTGCCTTATTTTACCGTGGTTAAGCCGGGGTATAGTTTTAAAAAGAGTTTTTGATTTGAAACATGAAATTGAACAATACATGGAAATGAAAGGAAAGGTGGTCGAATTTTTTGAAAACAAGAAGTGGATGTCAGATTTTGCATTATTGACCGACATAACAACGCATTTGAATGAATTGAACCTTAAGCTTTAGGGAAAACAAAATTTCGTTCATAAGCTGCTCCAACACGTGAGAGCTTTTGAAACTAAATTTCGTTTGTGGGAGATTCAATTAGGAAAACGAGATTTTTCTCATATCCCTTCGATGTCAAAACGAAACAGTACGTTGACATGATACTTTCACTAAAATCGGAGTTCAATGATCGGTTCAATGAGATCAAAACAAATGTAATGAGCTTAAAGATCTTCTCTATACCATGGGGCGTTGACGTGGAAATGGTATCAAGCCATATGCAGCTTGAGCTGATAGAACTTCAAACAAACACAAATCTTGAAGATGCCTTCTAGAAAACGAATTTTCTGGAGTTTTATTCGAAATACACCAGTGCGGATAAATTTCCTGAATTGCGGAAACATGCTTTAAAAATGCTGTCTCTGTTTGGCACTACATATCGTTGTGAACAAATGATTTCAAACATGAAAAATGTAAAATCAAAACCCATAAATCGCTTGACAGACGAGTATTTGGAAAATGTGCTACGAATTTCTGGTTCAGATTTAACTATTGATATTGATAAGCTCGTCAAATAAAAACGCAATCAAGCAAATTAGACAACAGACTGCAAAGATACAAATATGGTTTTGTTAACATAAATGAGAACTGGCTATGTAAGTAAAAATTGTAAAACAATTAAAATGATACGTGCAATAAACTGAAACCATATATGAATGACCGTCAAAATGCAAATTTTTATCATTTCTTCAATATATTCACACATCTCAGAGTTGGAAGGACGATGCTAATTATCAACAGGAGACTTTGATGGAAATTTTATTAGCTAGAGAAAGGTATGAAAGAATAGATAGATAGTTCCGTTAGAGTACGGCAGTATGAAAATGTGATTAGAAGTTGACAATTGAGCCAAAGGGCCATATGGAAAGCAGTACCTATCTAAGTAGGCGCTTTTTTGCTATACCCGACCAGGAGCATATAACATAAACATTACAAAATAATAACAAACCTTGTTACAACTAACTGATTATGATATATATTTGCTTGAAACATTTTCATCTGGATAATTGTGAAACATACTTATAACAAATTATGATATAATGCCATGGGAGGCACAAGCTGCGTTAAGAAGTAAATTAATTTTAACACTAGCTGATGCGGAATCGGAAGGACTTTTGGCGTTGATTGGTAACTGTTGATGAGACCTGAATCCACTGTTACAAACCAGTGAACAGAATGAGTGCCCAGCAGTTGACTGAAGCCGGCACGAGTGCTCCGAAGCGGCCTAGGAAGGATCAATGGGTCAGACTTCGTGGACTACCTCGAAAAGAATAAAATCATCAACAGTGAGTATTAGTGTGCATTATTGGAGCAATTGAAGGTCAAAATCGCTGCAAAATGCCCTCACATGAAGAGAAAACCAATTTTGTTTTTGCAAGACAATGCGCCGGCGCACAAGAGCATCACAACCACGACTAAAATTAAGAACTTATGGCTCCAATTTCTTCCGCATCCACCATATTCACCAGATTTGGCTTCCTCGGACTATTATCTGTTCCCAGACCACAAAATATGAGGTGTGAATGTAGTTCGCCTCCCCGCGGTGCACCTTGGAAACGTTAAGCTCCCCTTAACGGCAAAACGAACTACGGAGGGAAAGCCATAGGGCACATTGAGGTGGATGTCAGTAAAACCCCAATTATGATAACTGGCTGCGAAAGGTTATGAATACAAATTAATAAAACCTTTACAAGAGCATAAAGATTTTGAAAATGTTCTAGTGATAGATATTATGACCACTTGAGAACCTTAACAAAACCTATTGGCTGCCATCAAAGCCTGCATAGGGCCAAATGGCCACAGCTGTCAAACTTCACTGTGATATTGTGGTTGGTTTTTATTGTTCTGCTTTGTTCGATTCTCTGCTCTTCGGATTCATTTAACAGTAAATAATATGTAAGAAAAAAATTCTAGTGTTGCGGGAATTTTTTTTGCTACCAAAATACCAAAACAAATTGATTTTTTTTACAGCTTATCATGCTCCAAATCATATGTGCATGTAATTTCATGGTGAATATTTGCACGGTATGAGTGGAAAATAAATGCACCTCGGAGATTATGCGAGTTTGCATCAACAAAAACTAAATTGAAACAAATATATTCGTTAAATTAATCATGAATTTCCTGAATATTTATGGAATTCAATAGGGTTATCTAAAACAATGTCAAAATTGGTCTCTGATCTACAGTTCATTTGTATTACATTTAAAATTTGGTGTATCTATTTTTCCACGTTTTATTTCATATACTTCAATATAGCGATTGAAAGAAATCACAGTTTTTCCAATAAAGCCAATTTATCGTCGCAATGGCTATTATAAAACTATTTAGTCATTTGATGACTTTCCTCCGTGCCAATTTGCCGTTTAATGCATTTACTGCAGACAAAATGGTTTTAAAATGCTTTTTTAACTGACCATAATAAGATAATTTGAATGAGTCCTAAAACGGCATTTCAAAACAGCATTTTACGAGTTCATAAAGTAAAAATAAAACCTTTGATAGGAGTAAAAGGCACTTTAGAAGACAAGGTTTTAACACCAACAAACCGACATGAATGACAATAGAAAATGTCTTAATGTTTCTGTTCAAATTATATTACTGACATCTATCTTCGTGTTTGCTGATAACGTTTATTGAATTCACGAACACGCTTGTGAACTTGATCATAAGGTTCATGTCTGAACTATTATGGACACATTTATTTGATCTAGATAAAATACTTCTATAGGTTTTGACAGATGGGATCGCTGTTCATTTGAATCGGTCGTTATGCATTCTCGATCAATAGTGAAAATCGAGATTCATGTCGGTTTGTCGGTGGTTTTAAGATCGTAGTAAATAAGCTGTTTAAGTTCTCATAAACCTGACTTAAATTTGAAACCAATTAGCATCTCTTGCTACCCTAATAAAACCAAATTGATTTCCAGTGGCTGTCAAAAAACTTTAATAAAACTTAATAAAGCTAGATTGTTTTGGCAATGTCACTTGGGTATACACATACAGCGAGTCAAGTTGACCAGCTTAATCCCTGGACGACTTCCACCAGCACGATCGAGGAAGAGGAGCTCTCCTCCAGCAGTTGATCCTCGGCAACACAAACCACGGTGTCCAGAACCCAACAGTGGTGCGCATCGCTCACGTATTCCGGGAATTTCTTGGCCATCGGTCCGATCAGCTCGAACAGGCTCTGCTGGAAGCGGTTCATTAGCTTTCACTGATCTAACACGCTCACCATGTCGCCCAGCAGCTGTGAAAACTTTTTGCTCTTTGCTTATTTTTTATTAATAATTTTTCTTTGGCCGTTCAATCAACGCAAGTACTACTACATTTTTCACAATTCAATAACATTATTCGTACAATCCAAATCACAACATTCAACGATCGCGACTATTTGTTCACCGATCAGAAAACGTGACCACTTAACGAGATGAAATCCACTTAACGAGATGCAAAAAACATATTTTGAATACTAAAGGGTGTCCACAGTTAAATTACATCACTTTCAATAAGCTGTAACATTCCGCCGTCTGGGTTGATTTAAGCGAAATTTTGGGTGAAATGACCTCAGCGTGTATTGTTTACACTGCGTGAGATTCATTGTGAAATGTGTCGTAGTTTCTAAAATGGAGTCGAAGGAACTCCTTTCGCACCGACCCATCGGAAAGATGTTGAAAATTCACCAGTCTACAGTGTCTCGTGTCATAAAACGTTTCGAGAAACGTTTAGTTGTCGATCGAAAGAAGGTGAGTGGTAGAAAAAGGATCACAAGCGAGTGGTTGCTGCCTATAAACGCAAACCCAACTGTTCCGTTTGGGATGTTGCGAAAAAACTGCACTTGACCAAAAGCTTCGTGCAGAAAGCTAAGAAACGAGCCGGGCTCCGGTTATTCAAAGTTCAGAAAGCTCCAAACCGCAATGAAAATCAGAATAGGACAGATAAACATGTGCGTGTATGCTGTTCATACAAATGTTAACGAATCTATACTGCTGCATCATGGACGATGAAACACACGTAAAAGCGGACTTTAAACAAATTCCCGGCAGTATGTGACTGCGAAAGACAAGTTCGATGTTCCAGAGTCTCTCAGGAAACAGCAAGTGTCAAAGTTCCCAAGAAATTCATGATTTGGCAGGGATTTGTTCGTGTGGTAAACGAAGCAAGCCTTTCGTGAAAATTTCAACTGTAAATGGTCAAGGATACATTAATGAATGTCTGAAAAAACGACTGCTTCCGTTTCTCAAAACACACAACGTTCCTACAATGTTTTGGTTGGACCTAGTCTCTTGTCACTACTCCAAGGATGTTCTGGAGTGGTACAAGACGAATGGTGTCAATTTCGTGTCGAAGGATCTTAAACCCCCAAACTCTCCAGAGTTGCGGCCAAATGAAAAATATTGGGCTATAATGAAGCACAAACTTCGTAAACATCCTAAAGTTGTCACTACAGAACCGGAAATGTTGAAGTCATGGTTGAAAGCGGAAAAAAATGTCGATTCAAGCGTTGTACAAAATCTTATGCGTGATATTAAGAAGAAAATTCGGGCTTTTGGATTTAGTAAAGATATACAGTGAGATAAAACTACATAAACCAAGATTATACATTGCATTTTATTCTCTGAATATATTATGACAATCGGTTGAGAGACTTGTTTTTGAGGACGAGTTTAAAGTTATGCAATTTAATCTGCTTTTTCGCTGCAGCTGAAAATTATAAAAAATAATAATGTAATATCTAATGTAAAGGGTGTCGACAGTTAAATTGCATCACTTTAAACTCTTCCTCAAAAACAAGTCTCTCAACCGATTGTCATGAAATATTCAGATAACAAACGCTCACAAGGCTGTGCTTCTTTTTTATAATGAAAAAAGTTATTTGATTGACCACTAAATATCAATACCTAACTATCGCAATAATACTGTTAATTTTAGTTTGTTAATGTTGTTAATTAATGTTGTAAAAAAATATTATCTGAACACAATAGTGGGCTTTTTCTTGTGCGGGTCAGTGTGGTTATCAACGTTCAAAACCTACGCATATTTTGTGACGTTCCAAATTTCGTACTCACAACGCAGTCGTAGTCCTAAGTCAAAAAATCTCAACTCTTTTCCTAAATTAATTGAATGAAGGGAATTTCAATTGTTAAATCGCAATGCCCCTTGTCAAACCATCAACCACCACCAACGGTAAGCAACACGCGGTGGGCAAAGTGCAATTTGAAAAGCATAAAAAATGCATCATCAAGAAATGTGCTTCCATCTGGCAGGAGCAAATCTCTGTGCCATCGGGCACACGATACACACACACAGTTATCTGCAAATAAACGTTTGCCACTTCACTGTTCCATAATATCGTGGACGAATCCGGCGGGCAAGTTCGACAAAGATGCGGACAGTCTGACAAACGGGCCAACGGATGGGTTTGCGACCTATGGGCAACTGCGAGCGCATAAAAAGGATAAGATACTATACTTCAAGCACTTTGAAGCATCCCGTATTCGTAGGTACATATGTGCGCGACGCGATCCGAACCGTAGCGCTCACACAATGCAAATATGGGAAAATTTATGATTGTTATTTATTAATAAACATAATTTACGGTTTCCTTTCCTCACCTGAAGCTCCCGGGAATGCGAGCAACAGAGTTGTTGATTTACGTAAGAAGAGCGATCTCTGCCGATCGTGAAGGTGCTGTACAGATTCCCGTCATTCCTTACCGTACTCCCATACGACGTCTCTCAGGTCAGAGCTGGTGTTGCTTTATTGTAGAATTTAATTCAATTCCTTTATTCCATACATTTGATATCGTGCAAAGAAAAAAAAATTCTCATTCGCAACGCGTGCGGCAAGGAAGGTTTCCTTCTAGCTGTCGGAGACCAATTCGTCACACCGCTTCCAACGCCACCAACGCGAACATTCCTACACATCGTACCGGCTTCTGAGTAGTGGGGCTTTCAGCGCAGAATCCCTTGAAAAATCTGCGATTTATGATTCATTGAATACGGACCCTGAGACCCTCCCCACCCGGTCAAGTTTACAATTTTCACGCTCGATAAATTTGACCGCTGGAGTTTGGCAGGTTTAGGAATCGAACCACTAGCTGGGATTTATGCTGCGGTCTCGGTGTTGAGCTAAGCTCTTGAAATCAATTTATTTTTAAATTTTCCATTTATTGTATGTGTTCAGCCGTGGTCATGACTAATGACGCTAGTGTTGCTGATCCTGTCCTGCGACAAGTTCGTTCACAGAGTCTGGATGATTTGTCGAACCCCACTCCTGACTAACACTATTTTGCGCCAATCAACAAACGGAAAGTGGGAAAATTGCACGGTTGACTGCGCCCGCCTGACCGTTGTTGTCCCTGACGTTGGATAGAAAAGTGTACAGCTTGAATATAAATTTATGTTTTCCCAACTTTCGCTCCATTGGTTTCCAAACTTTCTCATCGATACGTGTCATCCGTGTAAATTATATAGATATAGTTACGATAACATCGACGAGTGGTGATCTGTTTGGCAATGTGTATCGTTCGTTATAAATTCCACATCAATTTACAGGGGACGCTGGTCCGAAAATATTTATTCCGGAAAATTGAACACATTTTCCAGTTGGTTAAACAGATTGTTGTTTACTGGAGGACAATGTTGCACGAATATGAAAGCATAGTTCAGGAATAAAAGACCACCGTTCTGGTGCATTTCAATGGACTTCAATGTATGGTCTCTCATTATCACTTAACTATTCAAAACGAAAAATTCGGTTGGAGACATTTTGAAATTTACGTCCGAAGGTATTTGGTTGACAATTTGTATTGAATTCCCTGCAAAATAATTGTTTATTGATCGGAATGACGTCTAGAGTCCAAGAAGGCGGGTTTCAGAGAAAACAAAAACCTTAGAATATGATTATTGATAAGGACACCCGATTCTTTTTTTTACACGGACCTTTCGACATTTTAAAATGACGTTTTCTAGACGGTTTCCCGAAATAACCCGAAATTTTTACAACAACTGGGTGTGTGTGGGAGGGAGATAGAGGCAGTTAAGAGATGGTCAGGAGCTCTCTGATTTCGAAGATTCAAAACTAATTCTGGGAAATTCTGAAACTTCTCGGAATACATTTAACTAATCATGTTTTTTGTTGTTGCATGAAACACGTAATCAATTATGTTGTTTGAAATAAGAAATATCCTTCTTGTCAACATGCAACCCTAGGAGTGGATAGCAATGTCTGCTAAAACCAAAGATAAAGTATTGATAGATTCGTAAGAGCATGGCAGGTTGTGAAATAGAATAGAAGTAGTTAGAATTGAGCGTAGGGCATGTTTGAAAGTCAATTTCAACTACTTCTATTCAATTTCACAACCTGTCGTGCTGTTACGGGCCTAGCAATACTTTCTCTTCACATATTAAGTTCTTGCCAAAATAGCTGTGCACTCCTAGGATTGCATGTTGATAGGCAGGATACTTCCAATTTCAAACATTTTTTCTAAGAAGTTCTGTAAACTTCTGGAAAGTTCTATGATTTTTTTGGAAGTTCCAAAAATTTCTAAGAAGTTCTTAGAATTTTAGGAGAGTTCGATAATCCAGAGGGAAGATCTATGAGTTTCTAGTTTCTTTCTCACTAAAAAGTTTTGTGAACCCTTAGGAGGTTCTATGAACACCAGGGAAGTTCTATAAACTACAGAGAAGTTCAATGCATTTCCTGATGGTTTTATGATAAAGGGTATTCCGATCAAAATTTGGTCAAACAATAATGTGTGTGAGTCGATCAAAGTTTTTATTAATAAGTCAAACTCATTTTCTTTTTCAAGTTCAGTTAATACAGAATACAGAAATTTTCAGCCAAGTTTCCTTTTTACCGAATGCTAATTGCCGGGTATTTCGTTTGTACAGTCTCCTTGTCAACTGTCCAAGGCTAGTTTGCCTTGAACTGTTTCTCGTTCACAACAGCTTTGTGAGTCATCTTAAGGTTCCGCTTGACGATGGCCCAATATTGGTCGATTGGGCGGAGCTCTGACGTGTTGGAAGGGGTTCTTGTCCTTGGGCACCACTTGAACGTTGTTGGCAGCATACCACTCCATGGACTTTTTTACGTAATGGCAAGATGCCAAATCCGGCCAAAAGAGAACGGAACAATTGTGTCGCTTCAGGAAAGGCAGTAGACGTTTTTGTAGGCACTTGCTCAGATAAATTTCCTGGTTGACGGTTCCGGTCGTACATTGTGGCAGTTTAATGTGCTTGAAAATATCTACCACTCTTCTCCGTCCGGTTGCCGTATAAAATTCCTGTCATCTAAAATTGCGACATCTCCGACGGAAAGGTTGGGGTTCCGCTAGAAACAGCGGGCAACTCTTTTTGTCGTCACTGTGCCTCCGGCTTTCGGATTCCCCCCGATTCAGCTTTCCTGGCTATCGAAAAACCTTCAACGAACACATAGAATATGTTGATAACAGTTGATTTAGCCACATTCAACAATATCGCCAACTTAGCGTGAGAATAGTTTGGATTTTTACTAAGCACGTGCAAAATTTTGATGCTTTGCTTCTCTTCCTTCGACGACATTTTGATTACTGAAGTGCTAAAATCAAAATCAAAATAGAGGCATGATGCTACACGCACATATCTTCAAAATGGGAGTGTGTACGCATTTTTGATGCACGATGAAAGGAAATGCGTCAAGTTTAAGTCGACCGAAACACCCTTTAAATCGAAACACCCTTTAAAAGGTAGATTTTATGAACTTCTGCATAAAATTTGATCGAAACACCCTTTAAAAGGTATTTGATTGAAACACCCTTTAAAAGGTAGATTTCGAAACACCCTTTAAAAAGGTAGATTTTATGAACTTCTGCAAAATTCTATGAATTCGAGGGAAGTTTCGTTAACTTCAGAGCATGATTTTGAAGATTCGAAACTGATTCTGGAAAATGCTGATACTTCTAGGAAATTTTTCTGGGAAGTTCTAAGAATTTATGGGAAGCTCAAAGAATTTCTAATAAGTTCTATGAAATTCAGAAGAGTTGATGAACTTCAGGTAAGTTCTATGAATTTCTGAAAGGTTCTATAAACTTACGTAAAATTCTGTGAGCTCCAGGGAGATCACATGAACGCTCGGGAAATTCTAAAAACTACAGAGAAGTTCTATGCATTTTTGGATGGTTCTATGAAAACCAGGAAGAGTCTATGAACTACCGAAAATGTTATAAACTCCAGGGATGTTTTCGTTAACTTTAGAGCATGATTTTGAAGATTCGAAACTAAATCTGGGAAATTATGTAACTTCTACGAAATTCTATAATCTTCGGGAAGTTCTACGAATGTATGGGAAGTTCAAACAATTTCTCAGAACTGAAAACTTCAGGAGAATTGATGAACTCGAGGGAAGTTCTGTGAATTTCTGAAAGGTTCTATGATCTTTCGGAAAATTCTGTGAGCTCCAGGAAGATCCTATGAACACTTGGGAAGTTCTATAAACTACAAAGAAGTGCTATGCATTTTTGGATTGATTCTATGAAAACCAGGAAGATTCTATGAACTTCTGCAAGATTCTGTGAACTCCAGAGAACTTCTGTTAACTTCAGAGCATGATTTTGATGATTCGAAACTGATTCTGGAAAATTCTGAAACTTCTAGGAAATTCTATACACTTCTGGGAAGTTCTTAGAATTTATGGAAAGCTCAAAGAATTTCTAAGAAGTTCTATGAACTTCAGGAGAGTTGATGAACTCCAGGGAAGTTCTGTGAATTTCTAAAAGGAACTTACAGAAAATTTTGTGAGCTCCAGGGAGATCCTATTAACACTCGGTAAGTTCTATAAACTACAGAGAAGTTCTATGCATTTCTGGATGATTCTATGATAACCAGTTAGATTCTATGAACTTCTGCAAGATTCTATGAAATCCAGGGAAGTTCTGTTAACTTTAGAGCATGATTTTTAAGATTCGAAACTGATTCTGGGAAATTCTAAAACTTCTAAGACATTCTGGGAAGCTCTAAGAATTTATGGGAAGTTTAAAGAATTTCTAATAAGTTCTATGAACTTCCGGGGAGTTCGATGAACTCCAAGGAAGTTCTATGAATTCTAAAAGTTTTAATGAACTTACGGAAAATTCTGTGAATTCCAGGGAGATCCTATGAACACCAGGGAAGTTCTATAAACGACAGGAGAGTTCTAAGCACTTCTCGGCGGTTCTATAATAACCAGGAAGAGTTTATGAACTTCTGCAAGATTCTATGAAATCCAGGAAAGTATGTTAACTTCAGAGCATGATTTTGAAGATTCGATACTGATTCTGGGAAATTCTGAAACTTTTAAAAAATTCTGGAAACTTCTGGAAAGTTCCTAGAACTTATGGGTAGTTCAAAGAATTTCTTAAAAGTTTTATGAACTACAGGAGAGATGATGAACTCAAGGGAAGTTCTATGAATTTATGGAAGATTCTATGAACTCACGGAAAATTGTGTGAACTCCAGGGAAGTTCTATGAACATCAGGGAAGTTCTATAAACTACAGGAAAGATCTATGGAAGATTCTTTGAACTTATGCAAGATTCTATGAACTCCAGAGACGTTCTGTTAACATCAGAGCAGGATTTAATGCACGGATTCTTTTGTACGATACGGATTCTTATGCACGATAAAGTATAGAAGTATAGAAGCCGGCGCCGCTAGTGTAGTGATAAGTGTGACTGCTACTTGGCACCCAGTGGGTCTGGGCTCAATATCAGCCGAGGTCGATGCGATTTTTCATGCAAAAGGGCAAGATAGGACGTAAAGCCTTTGGTTCCGGCTCACGTGTTGATGAGTGTGATATGTAGGGTGCAGGTGCCTCTCTCTGGTGACAAGCGAGCCTAAGGCTGAATGTCACCTAAATACAGGAAGAAGAAGAAGAAGAAGAAGAAGAGAAACTGAGGAGGCGAAGCTCAGAACCTTTGTCTAACGAAATTTTGAAATCTAAGATGGTGGATGTCGATTTAAGAAAAAACAAGATTGTTCGCAATGATGACGTAGGACTGCGATACGAAATGTAAGTCATTTAGATGGTACAAAGCCGTGTTCGTTAAACTAACTCTTTCAGTCCTAATTTATACAAGCAATTTGGTGAATTCTGATTGATTTGGTGCTCAAAAACATATAAATGATTGAAAAAAGTAGGAAATATTTTTTTGAGCTGTACTGGGTCTTCCAAACTGCCCAAGAGTTCAGAACTTAAGGTCTACAGTTGTAACAGTAGCTTTATCCACTATACCATGTTATGATATGTATTCAAACATATTCAATGAATGTCCTGGAAGACCAACTGACATTATGATATAATCTTAGGATATTCTATGTCAAACAAACTAACTTTTCTTTGTATAGCCCATAAGCTATAGTTACAATTGTAGACCTTAAATTTTAAAGGAAACTTCGAATGACCTGAAACTAACAAGGTTATCTTGTGATGTCTGTGGACGTTTCAGAATATCCATTGAATATGTTTGAATATTTATCGTAGCCTTATATAATCCAAGAGGCTACGGTTACTACCATATATCTTAAGTTCTGAACTAAAGGCCAGTTTTTATTAACCTGAACATTCCTGAATGTGTTTTTGAATGCACACCTTTCACCTTTCATGGATTATTAAGCTATAGATCCTAAATTCTGAACTCAAGGGCTGTTTTGAAGACCTAGAACATCCCAAGATATCTCATTATATCGGTTGACCTTCCAAAAGATTCACTTAATTTGGTCAAATGCATATTGTTGCTTTGTTTAGTCCAAAAATCTGTAGATTTTAAGCTAGAATTCAAAACTTAATATCTGCAGCTGTGAATTTCAATTTTTTAATTACTGGAAAGTTTGGATAACCTAGAATATATAATCTTCGGATATCATAATGTCTGTTGTTCTTACAAAACATTTGATGAATATGTTTTAATACGCCTTTTTGGTCAAATACACATTGTTGCTTTGATTAGTCCAAAAATCGGTAGATTTTAAGCTACAATTCAAAACTTATTATCTGCAGCTGAAGATTTTGAGTTTTTAACTACAGGAAAGTTTGGAAATAATCAATGAGTTTGTATCAATACACATCGTAGATTTGCATAGCCCAGAAATATTTGTTACAACTGTAGGTCCTACTTTCTGATCTTTTGTATAATTTGCATGACCTAGAAAATGTCATATTGCATTATTATGTTTTTTTTATGTTCAGATTGTTAATTGAATTCGTTTGAATATTTATTGGAACTTCGTACTGACTAAAACGAACTGATACAACTGTAAATCTTAAGTTCTGAACGTCAAAACAGTTTAGATGACCTAGACCTTTCCAAGATTACTCCTTGAGAATTTTTTTTTACGTTCGAAAATATTCACTGAATATACTTGAATATAGTCCAAAAACCTTCTGTTACTACCGTAGTTTCCATGTTCTGAACTCCAGGACAGTTTAGATACTCAGAGTTATAAAATAATGACTATTGAAAGATTCTAAAAAATACTATGAATATATTTGAACACATACGGGCACCATATATAGCTCAAACAACTACTCTTACAACTGTAGATCTTATGTTATGAACTTAAAGACTGTTTGGATAACCAAGGTCATCCGCGTTTGTGTCATAATGTTTTTTGCGTTCGAAAATATTCACTGAATATGGTTGAATGCGTAGCGCAACTTTGTATAGCCCAAAGAGCTATAGTTACTGCTAAAGAACTTAAGTTCTGAACTCAATGACAGTTTGGATGACCAAAACATAATGACTGTTGGCTTTCCAAAAGGTTCATTCAATATGTTTGAATACATATCGTATCCTTATATAGCTCTAGAAGCTACTGTTACAACTGTAGATCTGAAGTTTTGAACTACAGAACATTTTGGATGACCTAGCACCTCCCAGAAAGATGCTAAAATATTTAACGTTTATCAACGAGAATTTAATAGTACGTATGCATATGTACAATATTCTAAAACAACGCTGTACACCATTAATAATTTTTATTTGTTCCTGGTCTTCTTAATATTCAGGATGTTCTTAGTCGTCTATTAGGCCTTAAACTTATGTTTTTTTATATCCTCCTGATAGAACAAGTGGTGGCAGACAAATTTGCCGAAAGCTATGCACACTTTGATTCAGTCTGTCTGATTTTATACAACCATTATCCTTTTGGGGTCAGGCCTGAAGGAGTTAATATACATTTTAAGTCAAAGTTTAACATTTATGATTTTTTCAATAGCATTAATGCGTAGAAATACTTTCGACCGATTGGTGTAAAAAAACAAAATCTTTTGAGAAATGACTATTAATGCTCAAAATCTGACCTCTTTTCGTCACGGTAGCAATGCGATTCATGTAGTTCGTGATCAACCTAGTCACTTCCATGAAAATGTTTAGAGAGTTGTTTCGGGCAATATAGTATAGTTGGTCGGTTTTTAAACGATACGGCTGTTTCGATGTGAGGATCATGCTTCAACACTTCATCCTGGAGATCTTCCACTGGCAAAAAGTCGAAATCCATGTTCTTCATCGATCGCGGGTGAAATGCCCGGTTTATGAAGATCTGTTTGAGAATTCGGTCCCCGGAAGCGTTAGAACGGAACAGAAGATTTATTCCACCTGATCAGCCCGAGACTTTCCCTGATCCACCTTGATAACAACACTATTCGCCCCTATTCCTTCTTGACCAACCCTAACGAGTTTTTGACCACCCTGAGCCCGTTGCTCTCTTGAACCGCCATTGATTCCCCTGAGCACCACTGGCCCCTTTTGACCACCTCTGATCTTGGAAAAACACATATTATTTTTTACACGGTTTCTCGACATAACACGGATTTATTTTACACGGTTTCTCAATCTAGATAAAAATTGCGTGTATTACCTACTTCGTTGAGCACCATTCCATTTTCGTCAACAATCTCCAAAACCATGGGAAATAGCGTTTTCACATATCTTTTTGCACGGCCATAAGTTAAAAAGGTGGCAAAAAATGCAATTGCAGTTTTTGCAATCTATCTTGAGAAATGCGCCTTATTCAGAAAAGGCAATTTTGCCCAACATGATCCACATAGCGTTTTATGGTTTTGAACTAAGCCAGATTCCTAGAAACAAATTTATCGCTGTGTGCTTCGTGTCTCGACAGTCGAAGCATCCGTTGGGTCTTTGTTCAACCGTCAACAACTTTTCAATATGAATGAGACAATACAACAGAATGCCGCAACGCTATTGGCCACTGTTAGAATTACGCTGTCAAGTGTTCTATTTTTATTTTCATTCGTCGTCACACTCCTTTCTCCCTCTCTTCATGTTTGCCCTTCTTTATGAAATAAACGAAGCCATGCAAGTTTGTGTGAGAGACATTTCTAGGGTTTTTTTTTTCATTAGGGCTTATCTACAATTGAGAGATTCTCTCTGGGCTCGCTCTCTTTCATTCATTACAGCGCCATTATAAAACTTACGAGGCATTCTTTAGTACAGATCGAAACACAACAGTGCTGGCTAGCATACTCTACAAATAGTAGAATGAAAAACGTAAAGGTGATTGGTTTATGAATGAAAGAGAGCGAGCCCGGAGAGAATCTCTCAATTGTAGATTCGCCCTAATGAAAAAAAACCCTAGAATTTGCTTCATTGCTGTATCACCGAGTGCCTCCAATGACGTCTATATAAGGTCTGGCCCAGTAACCACAACAATATTAGTGAAATGAGCAAAATTGGCTCATGAAACTAATAGCACTGCACTCCTTGCGCACGCTACACAAAAGCTCGGAGAGTGTTATGTCATACTATTTATTTTGATTCGTTTGATCCGTGATTGTTTATTGTATGCGCAATAAAACTTAATTTTTCAACAGATTCCAGTCTACCGATGATAGAAAATTGGCTCTATATCGCTACTCGATTGTCAAGTCTCAGCGTTTGAAAGTTTGTGCGGCAAAAATTCAATTACCTCAGTTAAATTCACTATAAATTATCCATGTTATCGAGAGGAAATGCTTCTGCTCAATAAATGGCATTTGTATCATGATTATTTCCACAGTTCAGCATTTATAATAAACGTTTGAACCGATTTTTTTTATCTGAAACTATGCCCGCCAATAGAAAGTTTACATTAGTTTTGCTTCCAATACAAGCAAGCAGTGCGTTGCCCCAGACCTTATATAGACGTCATTAGAGAGCCTCGACAATTGAAGTAACTGTTGGGCTTTTATTCCATTTATTTCATCTTAGTGGCTTAATGATAGGAATATCGTATGGAAGTTTGCCAGAAGATTTTACTGCATATTTCATACGATTCTCTAATGGAATGAAGTTCATAGGTCGATCGTATGGAAATTTTCCACACAGAACAAACAGTTGCACTCGGGTTTCAAACCATGACCTCGGGATCCAGAGACGAGCACTATACACGTTTGATAAATGATGTCAATTAAAAGTGTATAAGAGGTTTGTTTTTCTCGACCGATGCAACTATTATCATTTCATACGATTTGGTATGGAATGAGTCTTGGACTTTTGCTTTGTGGTTCATAGTTCCGATCGTATGAAAATCGTACGGATAATTTGCTAAGTATAACAATCTAGAGCCATGACGACGCAGGCAGCCACGGTTCGAATCTCGGTAGCGTAGCGTGTTTTTTGTGAGCCATTGAACTTCCAGACCCCAATCTTATACTCAACACTAATACACTGCACAATCTCACACACACATTGAATTTTTCAAAGTGAATTGATGTGTTGCTTTTGTGCCCACGACCAATGTTGCATTTTTTCTCCAAGCTACGATCCATTACGAGAAATGAAACAAAATCATACGGAATTGCATTACAATCTGGCTTTTTACCCTTCTTACATCAATAGAAGGGTATTAAGATCGCTTGAAAACTCGACTTTTTATCCGAGGCCCACAGGGCCGAGTGTCATATACCATTCGACTCAGCTCGACGAACTGAGCACATGTCTGTGTGTATGTATGTGTGTGTGTGTGTGTGTGTGTGTGTGTGTGTGTATGTGTGTGTGCGTTACAAATAATGTCACATCGGTTTCTCAGCCATCTGTGAACCGATTTCAGTTTTGTTGACGGCAAATGGAAGCTACAACATTCCCATAGAACGTTATTGATTTGTTTTTGATTCGGACATTTCGTTACGAAGATATGACCGAAACAGTACTTGAAGGCCTATTATAATAGTAATCAAACAGTTTAGTCTCCGATTACATACTGAGCTATTTGTGTACCGATTTTAGTTTTGTTGGTGCCAAATCAAAGCTATGATATCTCCAAATAACTGGTCAAAATTTCATTATGATTGGATAATCCTTCATGGAGATATGACCAAAACAATACCTGAGAGCACATAATTGTGAGATGACAATATACTCGTTGCAGTGCAAAACCGAACAAGACCAATCACACCAATCGATGCCGCTTGCATTCTATTGTGTCGCATCTGGAGCGTTGTATAGCACATACAGCGGACTAGCCACACTATGCGACTGTATAGAATTAGAGCAGCATCGATTGGCTCGAGTGGTCTGGTTTTGAACTGCAACGAGTATATTCGAAAATTACTCAAAGTCTCCATTTACTATTTTCAACGAATATGTACTTATTAAGCATCTTGAATCCATATCGATAATCAAAATTGACGCTTAGGATTGTCTAATAATTCATTCTATGGACTGATTATATGAAATTTCTAAAATTTATGTAATTTCCCTTTTATATAACTAACATAAACAGGCTGTTAAAGACTATTAATGGCAATATGTTAATCACTTCGATGAACAATACGTTCAGGATTGACAAATAGTTAATTTTATAAACTGAATGTATGACATATCGAATGTTCCTGGATCTTCCTGGGATTTCGAATGAAAATATCTATCCAGTACATTATTGACCACATTTGAGTTCGTTATTCTGGTGAAATGTAAGAAGGGTTCAGTCTCACCATCGGTGGATTAATGCGGGTTTTTCTGATAAGTTTGCTCGGAAACTAATGGTTCGGCAAGGAATCTGCAGTTGTGGCCTTAAAACTAAGGTTCTCATCACATCTCACACAATTACGTCAAAGGTTTAAATTAAAGAGTGTTTGAAAAAGCGGATTTGACCCTTCATTCGGCAACACAAGACCAACGTTATGTTTTGGTCGGATCTAGCCAGCTGCCATTACTCTAAGGAGATACTAGAATGGTAAGCTGCAAACAATGTCAATTTCGTCGCCAAAGATCCCGCGAATCGCCCTGAGTTCAGACCGATCGAAAAATATTGGGCAATTATCAAGCGAAACCTTGGAATATGCGGTAAAGAAGTGACAAATGCACAACAAATGCGTTTACGCCACAACTGATGAACATGTTATTTATTGGATAATATAGATCGAGACGATCCATCGCACT
>JASCZW010015232.1:0-21042 GCA_034211315.2 Aedes japonicus | reverse complement strand
GATCAATAACGTTACAAATACCTAAGAAAGATTAGTTCTCATATATCATTGATCAATAACACATTAAGACAAGATAACATTGTAGAACATATGAACCTAATATTTAGTACGGATTCTTTAATTCATGCCTTAGAAGACATTGAAGAACAAGTCGAATTTTCAAGACAAAATGTACTAAGCAAGAATATACTTTCGTTGGAGGAAAAAATATATATCTTTCAAAAGTTAATGCAGCAAGATTTAAAGTTAGAATTTATAGACGAAATTTTCATATTCAGCTCAGGAAGCATAACGATCAGCAAAGACAATGTCGTCATCTTAGTGAAGATCCCGATACTGGACGACAACCTCTACGAATTACTGGAACTCCAAACCGTCAACATAAACCAAACAAAAATCAACACAGATATTCAGTGGGTAGCCAAACACCAAAATAGAATAATCCCACAACGTAAGAAATGTAAGATTTGCGATGACTCACAGACATTAAAAGACGAGTGCATCTACAAATTCCTGACGCATCAGAAACCAAAATGTTCAATGATTAAAACAGAACAACTAACTCGTGTAAAGGAAATTATGAGAGGTATTATATTCATCGATACAAAAGCCAAGCTAGAAATTTTTAGCTCTTGTGGCGACTCCAGGGTAGTATCAGAACCTACTGTAATTGAAGCAGAGAACTGTACTATAAATGTCCTGAACTATACATTCCATAGTGAGGATCAATTTAAGCCCAAACAAGAGTACCTTGTGCCAACTTACAACAAGCAACCGGAAACAATTAACAACGTATTGGATGGACCTGAAGAACTCAAAATCGATAATCTGAAGTTCCTGAAGGAAATACAATTATACCAGAGGACGACGTTGGTTGGAGGTACAACCATAATCTTAACAATAACCATTATAAGTTTTCTCTTCCTAGTGATCATCATTAGAAGGAAGAAAGCCAAACAGGCCAAGGACATTACCAAGAAACCTCTAGATGATGCCAGAAACGAGGAAGAAACGATAGCCGAAGGACAACCAAGGGGTACGAAATTCATCAAGCTTCCTGTACTCCTGTACCTCTCTAAGAAGTCAACCGAGGACGGTCAACAATCTTGGAGGGGAAGAGTTATGAAACAGCGGACACCACCACCACATTAATCGAGAAGCAGGATAACCACACCGAACCCAAATCAACATAGCAACAGCCAGGGAAACTACCAACGGCAATACCACATCGATCAACGCACCGCAGAAATGATGACCCAGGGAATCCAGCACAGCAACAAGCGAAGCAACGTGGACGACCGACGTGGACGAGCAACGTGGACGAGCAGCACATCGGACGATATTGATCGATTTTGCTGAATAGGGACCTTTACATAATAAAAGGGCTAGAGATAGGAAATTAAGATTCAGTTTTTGATGTAACTTTGTAGTGAATGGTAATTAAAGTTGTTTTTAGTGAAATAAATATTTTTTTTATAAGTTCGAGATAAATCACGACTTAACTGGCGCAGTCGAGTAGTTCAAGTAGTGAAACAAAGTGAAAGTGTTGTTGGAGCGAATATCTAATATCACAATCATCGAGTTTGCAAAGGCGAGCGGCCCTAAGTCCCAGACGACACCGATAATCCAGCAGCAGCTATTCTGGAGCGGATATCCAGGATTTGAGATTATTTGGAGGACCAATCCCGCTACTTGGAACCCACCCAGCCATCTCTACGTGCATCATTACCAAAAACTCCCTGATGAAAGGAATCATCTTGTAAGTACCAAAGTTTTTACTACCTATAAAGTGAAACTAAATGAAACCAAGTGCAAACGAGTGCTACAGTGTAGTTCAACTCAAGTGTAGGAATCTGAAACGTGTTATTAGATCTCTATTGTGAGGGCATATCACTGGCGGTCATAACTCTTATTACGATTCTTGCTACCACATTAATTTCCCTGTCCAACAGGCGAGTAGCGACATAATATAGGGAAAAAGTTAACATTTTGAATAAAATCTAACATGGCAAAACCAGCTATGAGCGCAGAAGCTCTGCTAGAACAAGTGAGAACACTCACCGAAAATCAAACACAGCTTATTGAAACGATCAATGCTTTGAAAGATAAAGCTAACGATCCATTCTTAAATTTCACAACACCTGATCCGATCAGGAATATCCCCATCTTCAATGGGAATAGAAAAGAAGCGGCAGCCTGGGTGCAGGACGCTGAACAAACTCTTAATCTGTTCGACCAATATAAAAACGACATTTGCTATGGACAAATTATTCGTAGTATAAAGAACAAAGTGGTCGGTGAGGCTAGAGAAATATTGATAGCCTCCGGAAATCCCACAACCTGGGATGAAATCAAAGAAATTTTACTAACTGCATACGGTGACCGTAGGGATTTAACGAGTCACATTCAATCGTTATTTTACATTCGACAAGGCAAGAAAAATCTGTCGGAATATTACAATAAAATTAGAACAATTGACACAGCTATAAAATCATCTGCTGCTAATATGGACGATTATAAATCGCACACAAGGGTTATTAACTCTTTCGTCAATTTACTTACGTTGACCCGGTTCGTAGATGGGTTAAATGAGGAAATTTCTATGCACGTAAGAAGTTGTCGACCAGAGACACTTGAGCATGCTTACGAAATCACACAACAGTATTCGAATGCCGCGTACCGACACAAGTTGGATCGGAAAACGAATAACCCGACACCTTTCGCTAGACAGCAGAACGGCGAGCAAGGCAAAGCTAAACCAAATAACTCTAATGCTAATGCACGGTACGGTGATAGGACACCATCAGGCAAATTTAAAAACCGACTTCAAACTGACGACGATGTGTCAATGAAGACACATGTTTCAAGAATGCAGGTTAATAACCATGCACAAAAGGAAAGTGAATTTGAAGCTGACTCGGACAATGAACCTGAATACAATTCTCAGAAGGAATCAGTAGAAAATTCCAGACTCGATTCAGACGATGATGAATACCTTATCTCGGATGAAATAAATTTTCATCTGATCCACGGAAAAAATCCAAAGACGTGATGAAGAAAACTAGTTTCATACCTTACATTTCGATTCAGACAACAAAAGGTGAACTCAAGTTTTTAGTCGACACAGGTGCGAATAAAAACTATATTTCCCTATACATGTCAACGTCGAAAGTTGTAAAGATGAACCGATATCTACGGTAACAAATATGGCAGGGCAACATACAATCAATAAATCGGCTTCAATTGACATTTTTCGAATTAAAAAGAAATTGAAATTTTTTATATTTAAATTCCATAAATATTTTGATGGTCTCATTGGCTACGAGTCACTCCGAGATCTGAAAGCAATCCTTAATACCGCAAGTAATACTTTAAAAATAGGAAGAAAGGTCATTACTATGAAAAAGATGTTCCCAGAAGAACACAAGCTAAATCTCACAGAACACAAATTTCAGTTTATTCATGTGCCTGTGAAGAAGAACGGACCTTTCATGATGGACAAAGAATTTCATACAAATCACTTCACAATTTTGCCCGGACTATACAAAGGGACCAATGGAAAAGCCATAGTCGCAATACGCAAAAACACTAAGGAAACATCTGTTGAAATCAATGTAAATGAACTAGAGTTGGGACAAGACTATTATGAAATTGAGAAGATCCCGGAAAAACGTAAGTCAATCAAGTTCGATATAAGGGACAACCATTTGAATGATAGAGAAAAACAGCACTAAAAGAGGTTATTGATAATAATAAAGAAGTTTTATACTGCGAAGAAGACAATCTTACCTTCACGCATAAGATTAAACATAAAATCAGAACAACGGACAACATTCCGATCCATACGAAATCCTATAAATATCCCAAGATTTACGAGGACGTAGTCCGACAACAAGTAGATAAACTACTCAAAGACGGTATCGTGAGGGAATCCATCTCTCCCTATACGTCTCCCGTATGGGTAGTGCCTAAGAAGCCAGACGCTTCAGGCCAGAAAAAATTTAGACTGGTTATAGATTACCGTAAGCTCAACGAGAAAACCATTAGCGACAGGTATCCTATACCAGAAATTTCCGACATCCTAGACAAACTAGGAAGAACAAATTATTTTTCAACCATTGACCTGGTCTCAGGCTTTCACCAAATTCAGCTTGATGACGAAGATATCGAAAAGACGGCATTCTCGGTGAACTCAGGGAAATACGAGTTTACACGCATGCCATTTGGGCTGAAAAATGCGCCCGCAACTTTTCAACGGGTCATGGACTGCGTGTTAAGAGAAGAATTAGGAATATGTTGTCTCGTATACATGGATGACATAATCATATTTTCACCATCTCTCGAACAGCACAAAATCGACTTAGATAAAGTCCTAAACAGGCTAAGAGAAGCGAATCTGAAAATTCAACTCGACAAATGTGAGTTTTTCAGAAAAGAAGTACAATTTTTGGGACACACAGTCTCTGAAGACGGTGTAAGACCCAATCAAGACAAAATAGAAACGATAAAAAATTGGCCAGTGCCGACAACAGAAAAACAAGTAAGGCAATTTCTGGGAATCTAGGATACTACCGAAGATTCATCAAAGATTTTGCTAAGTTGGTAAAACCACTTACCTCCTTACTTAGAAAAGATAACGACTTCGAAATTACAAGGGAGATAGAATTATGCTTCGAGAAATGCAAGCAAATTCTTATGAGGGATCCTGTACTCATCCACCCTGACTTTTCAAAAGAATTCATCCTAACCACAGACGCGAGTGATTTCGCCATAGGGGCCGTTCTTTCCCAAGGACCCATTGGAAAAGATCGTCCAATCGCCTACGCTTCTAGAACGTTGAACAGGACCGAAGAGAACTATTCAACGACAGAAAAAGAGTTTTTGGCAATGTATTGGGCAGTCAAACATTTCGAGCACTATCTGTGGGGTAGAAGATTTAAACTACTAACGGATCATCAGCCTCTCACTTACTCTCTTTCAAATACAAATAAGCGAATATTCCGAGGAAAATTGGAGCTTGAAGGGTACGACTACGAGTTAATCTACAAACCCGGTAGAAACAACGTTGTGGCAGACGCCCTATCAAGGATCAAAACGGAGGAAATAAATGTCAACTCCCAAGACAATTCAAATGATGAAGAAACTGAAAGTGATTTAGCTACGGTGCACTCCGCTGACTCAAGCGATAATTATTTCATTTGGTGTACGGAAAAAGCCATAAATACATTCAAAACACAAATCATTTTCAAAGTTTCGAAGATACATTCAGATGTATCGGAGGAAATATTCCTGAAACGACATCGGACAACTATTCTCAGACCAGCATACACAGAAATCGATATTGTAAACATATTTAAAAAATACCTGAACCCCAGAGGGATAAATTGCCTTAGAGTACCAATAGAACTGAGGCAACTGATACAAGAAACGTATAAGAAACATTTTGAGGCTAATAAGTTGTACAAGATTTTCATTTCAGAAGTTCTCCTGGAAGACGTGAGGTTGGATTCGGAACAAGACAAACTGGTAAAAGCAACACATGATTATGCGCATAGAGGTATAAAAGAAAATAAAGCGCAAATTCTCCAAAAATACTATTTCCCACAACTCGAACGAAAGGTTAAAATTCATATAGATAGTTGTGATACATGCAAAAAAAGTAAATACGATAGAAAACCACCACAACTAATTCAGAAAAGTATTTTCGGCGAAAAACCTTTCGATCGAGTGCACATAGATGTGTTTTTCATGAAGGGAATGAAATGGTTGACAATAGTGGATTCCTTTTCCAAATTTGCTAACATAATTCCATTAGACTCAAGAACAATAATTGATATGAAGCAAGCAATTAGCGAACATATCAGAATATTTGGAAGACCACAAACTATTGTCAGCGATCAAGAGCCCTCTCTCACATCTATAGATTTCACAGGCTTTTTGAATGACCTTGGCATTTCACTTCACCATGCCAGTAATTCACAATCTAATGGGATCGTAGAAAGGTTTCACTCAACCTTAATCGAACTCTACAGAACCCTCAAGACAAAATATCCCAACAAACCGATACGAGAGACGATGAACTTATTGACGGACATCTACAATAACACAATCACTCCCACTTTCGTTCAGCGAAAGAAGAACGTTCGTTCGATCCAGCGCTCCGTTATTTCGGAAGATTTATTCGAGTGCAATCGTTGGGAAAAATAGTTTTTCTTCTCAAAATATACTCTACCAGTGAGTAAAGTAAAAGTGAGCTTTTTTTCAAGAAGGCAGTGTGGTCTTCCAGTGAACAGAAAAAATCAAACAGTGCTAGCTGGCGAATTATCTTCCCGCTTATTTTCGATTCACCTCTGCGTGGTGACGCTAACCAGCGATACACCACTACATCGCCAACGGTCATCCGACAGCGTTGAGCGAGTGCACCCGAAGGCGATCGCATCAGCGCACCGCTCCCCGCTCCCCGCATAGAAGTGCGACGTTCGCGCATACGGAGCGTCAGCAGCAGTAGCAGCAGCAGCAGCAGCAGCAGCGGCAACAATTCAGTAATATTAGCTAAGTTTTTTTCTTTCCCCTGTCGCTCATCCCACTTGAGTTTAGCTTTAATTTGTGTGATCTTTGTTTGTGTTTGTGTGTGTGAGTAAGGCAAATCGTGCATGTTGAAGAGGTTTCTTCGACATGGACGGTTTGGCTGAAAAATTTCTTTGCCACCCGATGATGGGGAGGCACAGAAAATATTCAGACCGCGATCGTATCCGGTTGACTCGGTCGGTCCATGGGTTGTCTACTTTCAGCCCAAAATGAAACCTTTGAATGTGTATCAAATCACTACTGATCTGACGAAGCGATTTTCAGCCGTGACAGAGATCACGAAAGTAAAATTTAATAAACTCCGTGTTGTCGTCTCTAACCTGAAGCAGGCTAATGAGATTGCTGCTTCCCAGCATTTTACACTCGAATATCGAGTTTATATTCCAGCTCGTGATGTGGAGATTGTAGGAGTGGTCACAGAGGCGAGTCTGTGCCCTGAAATTTTGAAGAAGCGAGCGGTTGGCCGATTCAAGAACCCTCTGCTTCCCCCAGTTCAGATACTGGAAGTGACAAAATTAGTGAAAATATCGCACAGCGAGGGTAAGAAAAAGTTACCCCCACAGACTCGTTTCGGGTAACCTTTTCTGGCTCTGCCCTTCCTCAGTTCTTAGAACTGGACAAACTTCGGCTACCTGTGCGGTTATTTGTACCCCGGGTAATGATTTGCCAAAACTGCCAGCAGATGGGGCATACGGCCTCCCATTGCGGCAATAAGGCACGCTGCTCAACTTGCGGGGAGAAACATGAGGCTGGTCCCTGTGCAGATAATACACTAAAATGCGTTTTCTGCAAGGGAACTCCTCCTCATGCTCTCTCGTCGTGCCCGGCGTATAAACAACGCGGGAAAAATTGGAACGTTCTCTGAAACAACGTTCAAGGCAATCTTTGCAGAAATGCTTAAGAAAGCTTCGCCACCCGATACCAATACAAATCCTTTCGCTCCTCTTTCAGATGACGAGTCTGATTCGGATTTGGTTGAGGAGGGGACATCTTTTAGTTTTCCGGGAGGTGCTCCACGGAAGCGAAGACGCATTCGAGCTGTGAAAGCAGCTGAACAGAAGCCTCAAATCAACATGCCCAATACAAAGAGCAGAGAAAAGAAGGATAATCCGAACCCTCCTGGTTTTCGTTGTGCCAACTACACACAGGATTTCCCATCTCTCCCGGGGACATCTAAATCCCCTGATGCCCCGATTTTAAGAACAGAAGCCCCCCCTTCATCTGGGCTGTTCTCGTTCGATGACATTGTGGAAGGTATTTTCAAGTACCTCGAAATGTCTGACCCTCTTAAAAGTATTGTTATGGCAATGCTTCCCACTGTGAAAACTTTTTTAAAGAAATTAACATTAAAGTGGCCCCTCATTGCAGCTATCATTTCCTTCGATGGATAATTTGCCAAAAGAGGTCGGGGATTTGATCACTGTTCTGCAGTGGAATTGTCGAAGTCTTATTCCTAAATTGGAATCATTCAAATTTTTAGCTCACAATATCGGTTGTGATGCATTTGCTCTTTAGAAACATGGCTTTCAGCCAAAATCGATCTTCCGATTAACGATTTCAACATTATTCGGCTTGATCGTGAGGATTCACGTGGAGGAGGAGTACTTTTGGGGATCAAAAGTGCTACTCCTTCTATAGAGTGAATTTTCCTCCAATTCCAGGTATTGAAGTTGTCGCATGTCAGGCTGTTATTAAAAATAAAAGCCTTTGCATTGCTTCTGTGTACATTCCTCCTAGAGCACCAATTAACCGAAAACAACTTTCAGATATTTGTTCGGTTCTGCCTGCTCCGCGGTTGGTCATGGAGATTTTAACTCTCACGGTACAGGCTGGGGAGAACTGTACGATGACAACCGGTCTTCTTTGATATATGACCTCTGTGAAAACTTCAATATGACAGTTCTCAACAATGGAGAAGTTACACGCTTGGCTGGTCCATCCTCACTTGGTAGTAGGTTAGACCTCACACTTTGCTCGAATTCATTATCGTTGGACTGCACGTGGAATGTGATCCAGGATCCCCACGGTAGTGATCATTTGCCTATAAAAATTTCGGTTGCCACCGGGCTCACTCCACCGGCATCCATCAACGTCACGTATGATCTAACTCGTAATATCGATTGGACAAGGTTCAAGACAGCAGTAGATGAAGCCTTATCAACGGTAGAAGGGCTTTCCACCGCTGGAGGAATATAACTTCCTCTCCAACCTGATTTTGGAAAGCGCGCTTCAAGCTCAAACTCGACCAGTTCCAGGGACGTCATTTCGCAGGAAACCTCCTTCCCCATGGTGGGATCAGCAATGCACCGAGGTTTACCGCAAAAAGTCTGACGCGTTTAAAGTTTTTCGTAGACGTGGAACACCTGAGCACTTTGAAAGGTACACGGCTCTCGAACGAGAATTTAAGAGCCTCATCAAGGCCAAGAAACGCGGTTACTGGCGACAATTCGTGGACGGGTTATCGCGCGAAACGTCGATGAGTACCCTTTGGAATACGGCGCGAAGATTGCGTAACAGAATTACGAACAACGAGAACGAGGAGTACTCGGACCAATGGATCCTCAAATTCGCGCGAAAAGTTTGTCCAGATTCTGTGCCAGCACAAATGTTTCCTCGCGAAACAACGAATTCGATAGATGAGATTAGCCAACCCTTTTCAATGGTAGAACTCTCTCTCGCACTCCTTTCGTGTGGCAATACGGCTCCAGGAGCTGACAGGATCAAGTTCAACTTGCTCAAGAACCTCCCAGACGTCGCGAAGAGGCGCATGTTGAACTTGTTTAATCAGTGTCTGGAACTCAACATTGTACCGGATGATTGGAGACGGGTGAGAGTTATTGCCATTCAAAACCTGGTAAACCCGCGTCCGACCACAACTCCTATCGACCCATCGCGATGTTATCTTGCATTCGCAAGTTGTTGGAGAAAATGATCCTTTTCCGTCTGGACAAATGGGTTGAGACGAATAACCTGCTTTCAGATACTCAATATGGTTTCCGTAGGGGTAAGGGAACGAACGACTGCCTCGCGTTGCTTTCCACAGATATTCAGTTAGCTTTGCTAAAAAAGAGCAAATGGCTTCTGTATTCTTGGATATCAAGGGGGCTTTTGATTCAGTATCTGTTGAAGTTCTCTCAGATAAACTCCATGCTTGTGGTTTTTCACCATTAATGAACAATTTTTTGTACAATTTGCTGTCAGAGAAACATATGAGCTTTTCTCATGGAAACTCTACAGCTTTTCGATTTAGCTACATGGGTCTCCCCAGGGATCATGTTTAAGCCCTCTTTGTATAATTTTTATGTCAAAGACATTGACGGTTGTCTAGGTGACAACTGTACGTTGAGACAACTTGCAGATGACGGCGTAGTGTCTCGTCACGGGACCCAATGGGGTCGATCTACAAGGACCCTTGCAGGATACCTTAGACAATTTGTCTACTTGGGCTCTAGAGCTAGGTATCGAATTCTCTACGGAGAAAACTGAGTTGGTAGTTTTTTCTAAGAAGCATAACCCTGCACAACCGAAACTTCAAATTTTGGGTACACCGATAACTCATTCCATGTCATTTAAATATCTTGGGGTCTGGTTCGATTCAAAGTGCACCTGGAGATCTCACATTGAGTACCTGAAGCGAAAATGCCAGCAAAGGGTAAATTTTTTCTGCACAATTACCGGGACCTGGTGGGGAGCGCATCCGCAAGATCTTCTAACGTTGTACCGGACAACGATTTTGTCGGTTATGGAATACGGTAGTTTTTGTTTTCAGTCAGCGGCTCGGTCGCACATCATTAAACTGGAACGTATTCAGTATCGGTGTCTTCGTATCGCGTTAGGTTGCATGCACTCGACTCACACCATGAGTCTTGAAGTGCTGGCTGGCATGTTGCCACTCTCAGATCGGTTTACAGAGTTATCTCTCCGGCTCCTCACCAGGTGTGAAGTTATGAACCCCCAGGTGATCGAAAATTTTGAGAAGCTCCTAGAGTTGAATTTTCAAACCCGCTTCATGAGCTTGTACCATTTGTACATAACACAGGATGTCAGCCCTTCGCTTAATATTCCCAATTGTGTTTGCTTCTCCGACTTCGGAAATTCGGTTCATTTTGATTTATCCATGAAACAGGAGCTTCGTGGAATCCCAGAGCATCATCGTCCTATGATTGCTCCGGTGATATTTGCTGCAAAGTTTGGCCTAATTGATTCCACTAAAACGTTTTTTACTGACGGGTCTTTGATAGAGGACTCCGCTGGCTTTGGTGTATACAATGAAAATTATAGCGTCGCTCGTAAACTTCAAGCACCTTGTTCTGTTTTTGTCGCGGAATTGGCAGCAATTTATTTTTCTTTAGAAACTGTTGCCTCTTTTACACCGGATCAATACTTCATTTTCACGGATAGTCTTAGTTCTATAGAGGCTATTCGCTCCTTGAGGCCGGTAAAGCACACCTCCTATTTTCTTATGAAAATACGAGGTCTTCTAAGTGCTTTATCTTCACGTTCTTTTATTATCACCTTTTGTGGGTCCCTTCTCATTGTTCGATTCCTGACAATGAGAAAGCGGACTCGCTTGCAAGGGTGGGTGCTATGGAAGGCGATATTTATGATCGACAAATCGCCTTCAACGAATTCTTCTATATTTTTCGTCAGATATCACTCGATAGCTGGCAGTATAAATGGAGTAGAGGAGACTTGGGGCGATGGCTACATTCTATCACTCCAAAGGTGTCTAAGAAATGTTGGTTCAGGGGATTGGATGTGGGTCGAGACTTCATTCGTGTGATGTCTCGCCTCATGTCCAATCATTATTCTTTAAACGCTCATTTGTTCCGTGTTGGGCTGGGAGACAGCAATCTCTGTGAATGCGGACAAGGTTACCAGGACGCAGATCACGTTATTTGGTTTTGTGCTGAGCACCGTGGAGTCAGATCTGAGCTGTATGATTCCCTTCGGGCTCGAGGTAGACAACCCAATGTACCGATTCGAGACATTTTGGTTGCGCGCGATCTGGAGTTTATGAAACTCATTTATGTGTTTTTGACTAACATTAGCCTTAGATTGTAGATTGATTAACTTACTTGTTTAGGTTAAATTTGTGAGGAATGTGTGCGCCAGTGTGTGAGTGTGGTTGTGTGTGTGAGTGTGATTGTGTGTGTGTGTGAGTGAGTTATTCTTTTTTTTTTAAATTAAAAACGTTCAATTAAAAAATTGTAATTTGAAGTTCTAGATATAAGAAAACCATTGTTCCTTATGCTTTGTTCAAAATTTCCACCCCAATTTTCCCATCCTTAAAATTGTTATTCCTATTAACCTCGAGACGACCGCGAGTAATCGGTTCTATCCCCTTAACCTTAGTTCTAAGATAACTGATGTATATAAACATGAAAACTTGGCTCTGTAAAGTTGATTCGATTGAGCCTGTACAAATAAATGAATTCGTAAAAAAAAAAAAAATACAATAACACAATACACTCCGTAACTAAAAGGAAACCTAGAGACATTATTTTCAACTCCTCAAATTGTACTGATGTAGAGGAAATACAGAAGGCAGCTGAAAATCTCCAATCAGCAGTTAGAACACAACTTCAAAAAAATAAGCGAATGTTTGAAGAAAAACACGCAAATAAACAGACACCACACGACTTAACCCCACAAGACATAAAATACGTTAAAATTACGCAAAGACAGACAAAAGACAAAGACCCCTACAAGACTGTCCATGTAAAAGCTAACGATACACTGACCTTCGAAGACACTAATAATGTCAAAATCCACAAGAATCGACTCAAGCAATAACCGAAAAACTCCCTTATTTTTTTCAGACTTTTCTTAATCCACTACACAACCCAGACAACATACAAAGATGTAGGTAACGATAATGGGATGATAGCTTTCAAGATAGAAAACGTTAGAATAAAACTAGGCTATGAAAGAATAATTAAGAAACTCAGTTTAGGAAGTATAGAAATCAATCTCAACCACATAGAGAAAATAGCCTCATCCCTAAAGATAAAGGATCATTTGCATGAAACATTACTAAGGAAAATCATTATTGCTAGAGAAAAATTAAAAAGCTTACAACCTCATAGACAAAAAAGAGGACTTATAAACGCTTTAGGTACAGTAGTAAAATACATTGCAGGAAATCCAGATCAGGAAGATTTACAAATAATACAACAAAGTATAGGAGCTTTGCAAACTCGAGATAATGAGCTAACCAACAACCAGATGAAACAAATCAAAATCAATGACAATTTTCAAAACAGGATCAATAACGTTACAAATACCCTAAGAAAGATTAGTTCTCAAATATCATTGATCAATAACACATTAAGACAAGATAACATTGTAGAACATATGAACCTAATATTTAGTACGGATTCTTTAATTCATGCCTTAGAAGACATTGAAGAACAAGTCGAATTTTCAAGACAAAATGTACTAAGCAAGAATATACTTTCGTTAGAGGAAAAAATATATATCTTTCAAAAGTTAATGCAGCAAGATTTAAAGTTAGAATTTATAGACGAAATTTTCTTATTCAGCTCAGGAAGCATAACGATCAGCAAAGACAATGTCGTCATCTTAGTGAAGATCCCGATACTGGACGACAACCTCTACGAATTACTGGAACTCCAAACCGTCAACATAAACCAAACAAAAATCAACACAGATATTCAGTGGGTAGCCAAACACCAAAATAGAATAATCCCACAACGTAAGAAATGTAAGATTTGCGATGACTCACAGACATTAAAAGACGAGTGCATCTACAAATTCCTGACGCATCAGAAACCAAAATGTTCAATGATTAAAACAGAACAACTAACTCGTGTAAAGGAAATCATGAGAGGTATTATATTCATCGATACAAAAGCCAAGCTAGAAATTTTTAGCTCTTGTGGCGACTCCAGGGTAGTATCAGAACCTACTGTAATTGAAGCAGAGAACTGTACTATAAATGTCCTGAACTATACATTCCATAGTGAGGATCAATTTAAGCTCAAACAAGAGTACCTTGTGCCAACTTACAACAAGCAACCGGAAACAATTAACAACGTATTGGATGGACCTGAAGAACTCAAAATCGATAATCTGAAGTTCCTGAAGGAAATACAATTATACCAGAGGACGACGTTGGTTGGAGGTACAACCATAATCTTAACAATAACCATTATAAGTTTTCTCTTCCTAGTGATCATCATTAGAAGGAAGAAAGCCAAACAGGCCAAGGACATTACCAAGAAACCTCTAGATGATGCCAGAAACGAGGAAGAAACGATAGCCGAAGGACAACCAAGGGGTACGAAATTCATCAAGCTTCCTGTACTCAGCTTTCTAAGAAGTCAACCGAGGACGGTCAACAATCTTGGAGGGGAAGAGTTATGAAACAGCGGACACCACCACCACATTAATCGAGAAGCAGGATAACCACACCGAACCCAAATCAACATAGCAACAGCCAGGGAAACTACCAACGGCAATACCACATCGATCAACGCAACCGCAGAAATGATGACCCAGGGGAATCCAGCACAGCAACAAGCGAAGCGACGTGGACGACCGACGTGGACGAGCAACGTGGACGAGCAGCACATCGGACGATATTGATCGATTTTGCTGAATAGGGACCTTTACATAATAAAAGGGCTAGAGATAGGAAATTAAGATTCAGTTTTTGATGTAACTTTGTAGTGAATGGTAATTAAAGTTGTTTTTAGTGAAATAAATATTTTTTTTATAAGTTCGAGATAAACTCACGACCTAACTTATATATATATATATATATATATATATATATATATATATATATATATATATATATATATATATATATATATATATATATATATATATATATATATATATATATATATATATATATATATATATATATATATATATTTAATATGTCTCATTAGAGTGGCCCACTTATTATCCATAAGAGTGATCCTTTTTGTCGACAATTGAAAAAAAATCCAAACAAATCAGAATTTGAAAAGCATATTGAAAACAATAGTATTTTAACACCTTTTGGATCATCGTCGGTCATTGTTCACGTTTTATTCGTAATGTTTAATTATGATGGCTAAATTTTTCCACTACAGTATTTCCCATAATATTATGCGAAAATCCATACCTCAGTTTCATATAAGTTTTTTTCATAGAAAATGATAAAAAAAAACATCAAAATGTTATTTAGGGAATCGTTTATTAAGTCTTTCATGATTACATTACTCAGAATCGAGAGCATACCTTCTCAATGTATGAGTCAGTCATCGAGTTCCATGCCTTGGTAATGGAAGCTTTCAGGGTGCCAACAGTGGGGTGAGAACGTTCACAGACCTCAGCATGCCCATATTGAGTAATCCAAAAGATTCAAGTCCGGGCTGCTAGGAGGCCAAATGTCCTTTAGCCAAAATTCCATGTTTTCCTTCAGCCACGCTTGAGTCCTTCTTGAGGTATGACACGGTGCTCCGTCCTGTTGGAAAATGGCGTGTTGGTGTGCTCCAAAGTTGGCTTTTATCCATGGCAGAACGCCCAAGTGACAATTATTCTGCCTGTAAGTCTTTGTTTAAATTAATGAGTGTTTTATTATTGCAATAGACCTGCTAATTTGTTTAAAAGCAGCTTTCTATGATGCGAAAAATGTGTCGATAATAATTTTACTTTAGGCTGTTTTTATAACCTGTTCTAGAAGAAGGTGAAGTCTAAAACAGTCTAGCTTTAAAACATATTTGAAGGGCAACTCTATCCATTCATAAACCGTTCAGTAGTTCAATAATAAAGCTCCTTCATATTCGTTTAACAGAGCCATGATAAAATATTGCATAAGCATGCATTATCATTACAAAAACCATCACTAGGCCATTTGGACTGTGAGGAGAGCATAAAGCATTTACTGTAGCATTTTGCAAGACATAAAGTTTATGATAAAATGCTCTATCAATGTTGTCATAATATAATTAAACAAAGATGGATTCGCATAGCAACAAACTAAGAAAAGTGAAAAGAAAAAAATGCACGATTAAGTGAAATTATAAGCAAAAGTTATTGAGCATTCTGAATAGTAGTTTGCCAACTCTCCTTCAATTAAGGTCGTTTAAAAAAAACTACAACATCAGTCAGTCTCCCATCCAGATGAAATTATCTTGAGGAATGTATCGCCTGTCATACGGAATTGCTTTCCCGCATTCTTTCGTATAAACTTTCTTAGTGCTTTTGATGTAGCTTGAACAGTCAAAATTTTTCTGTCAGCAGCTTGGTTACATTATAAGCTGTTTGACAGCTAAATGGTCTTGCATAAAGCAAATCAGCTTCGCAAAGAAACAGTTAAGCCTCAACATTATTATCATAAATTATCATTATCATAAAAACCTCATTTATGTATTGATGCTTTCATGAAAACAAAACAGCATTTTCAATAATGGCTCATGAAATATCTAACGGTAGGAGACATCGGCATGATTTATACTTCAAAACTTTTCATCTTTTCAAGTTATAAAAATCATTCGAAGACAATCCAGAAGAAGCAGCAGAACTTGAAAACACCATATACAATGACCGGCGAAAAAAATAAAAAGGGACTTATGTAAGAAAATCTATTTTTATATGTCCTGTACTTATCAGATCCATTCTGTTTCTCAGTTTCTTTTGGACCCATTTGACAAGTTTCACACATGTATTCCGATATACTCGTTATTTTCAGTTCACCGCTGACGGAATACTTAATTATTTTCCAGCTTCATACCTAGAATCCGCTGGTATATCCCCCGTAAATCACTGCGTTGACGTTTCATTGTTTACATACACCTTGAAGTACTGCCACAAGTAAAAAAAAATAGACGTGTTGAGTTCACCGGAAGTGTTTTTAAAGCGATTAACGTGGATTGCGAAAAAATATCGCTACGGGTCCAAAACCTGATCGCGTGGGATTACAACCAGAACCATACCAAGCTCGCAGTTGCTAAGACATATGGAATTAGCCGTGGTGCAGTTCAGAAGACTTTTCTGCAGCACCAGAGGCCTGGAATCGTTGCTAAGTGGCCGGGACGTGGATAAAAATGTAAAACGGATCACCGAGAGGTCCGCAAAATAATCCGAGAGATCAAGAAAAATCCGTTCATAACCATCCGAGAAATGAAAGAGAAGCTGAGCCGATTTCGGATCGCGTTATCCATTGCCGCATCACTGAGCAAGGGTTGAAAAACCATTTCACCCGCAAGCGACCGTCCATCAGCCGGACTGACAAGGAAAAACGGCTCCAAATCGCTCGAACCCACATAACTAAGCCCCTAGAGTGCTGGAAACGTGTTGTGTGGTCGGACGAATCCAAGTTTGAGCTGTTCAACAAGAAACGGCGTCAAAGAGTATAACGCAGAAGTGATGAAGGTGGAGGTAATACTATGTTCTAGAACTGCTTTTCGTGGTTTGGAGTGGGTAATCTGGCCTTAATCAATGGAGTCATGACAGCAGATGGTTGTATTGATATTCTGTGCAAAAATCTGGAGGAATCATTGCTGAAAATGTGGTTGGAAGGCAACCACACCTTTCAGCGAGATAATGATCCCAAGCATACAGTGAAGAAAACGCTCACCTTTTTCCGATCCTGCCGCATCAAACCCTTAGAACGGCCGTCCAGAGCCTTGACTTGAACCCAATCTAGAATCGTTGGGCAATTCACGATAAAAAATGCATAAAAAAACAGACGTAACCAACAAACAAACGTATCATGCGGCTTTGGAGAAGGCTTGGAACGAACTGGATCCCTGCTACCTCAGATACCTGGTGAAAAGCATGCCAAAAAGGCTACAGGCGATCATCGTGGCGAAAGGGGGTCATATTGATTACTAATTACTTGATTTTCACCGATGTTTCTGTAAGTTTTGAAACTAATCTCTTCTTTCGTCATGTCCTATAAAAATATTTTTTTTCTGGAATGGTTGATAACTTTTGTTAGTTTAAAAAAAAACATTTCCAGTAAACCAACCCAAACTTCCATGCGTATTTTTTGTTTTGACAGAATGTGTTACAACGCTCAGCTCTTTTGCGAATCTATGACTTGTGTAAATATTTACAAATTCATTACGGAATGATCTTTTTTTAGCGGGTCATTGTAATCGTTTAACACAGTTGTAGACAAGTGTTAAAATGGGTTCGTTAATAAGTTCGCTTAGTGAGCAGTTAGTTAGTTAAGCATTTGTGAGTTCTCAGATGGAACGTATAAATTTAAAAAGCGAAAATATAGACAAATCCCACAGATCGAATCAACTAAAAGCAGCTTTTTTTTAACACCAATTCCGTATGTATGCATACAACATATTATACAAGGACGCCTAAAAAAACTGGTATATGCGAATTCAATGTCATGGTCGTTTTCACTCTCATTCCTCTTTCGTGAAGTTCATACACGCTGAGCGATAAAATGATATTATCTCTAAGCCGATCACGTCGCAGCAGTATATTCGGGCCGGTTTCTTGCAGTTTCCTTTCCTTCCTTCCTGATTTATTCGGTTGCATCAAAATTACTTTAGCAAGCTTTCTGAAACTTGCATTGTTAATACACACAAAGCAGAGCTTTTGCATTGTATATTTTGTTGCACTTGTTTTGCACCTTTATATTAATCGAAGCTCTCTGTACAATTCATTAATCCATCCGATCGATTGCATTTGGCGGATATCGCTTATTAAGGCAATTTTCGAGGAATCAAACAACAGAATCGTAAATCTTGAAAAAAAAAGGGAAGGCGTAACTTTATTTTATGTGGCGCAATGCTATATGCAATCAAACAATGATTGTGTGTTTGATTTATTATGGGTTCAATTTGAGACAGTGTTTTGGTTCATTTCATTTAGTATTAACCTAACGAGTACAAGGTCATTTGCGGCCTCCTAGCATAGTCAGCAAACACGGCACAGGTTCGATTTCAGTTGAGTTGATTTCTTGGTATTTGGCTCGACTTCCATGAGCATTGAATATCTGTTGTGCTTGACAGATTGAATTCATTTTTTTTTTCGGATTATTGGCATTAACAATTCAAAGGAGATGTATTTCGGAAACCATGAGGAGCCTTATTATAATTGTTTGATTTTCATACTATGAGAATGCGTGAAGTAACTGATAGGCTGTCACTTATATTTCTGGATGTATTGTACAGCTGAAGATTGATGCAAAAAATCTCATTTCGAAGTGAAGTTCTCTTTAAATTTAAAATATCAAGGCAGACGCACTTTACTCGATATATTATGTTCATGTAGTATTCGTATTTATAATAGAAATGGAACGAAGAAAAATATATATAATACTATAGTAGAAATTGGAATGAACAATATTGAGTTCCAGAATGTTACTTAAGCCAGCCGGTATCGTTAATATACAAGATATTGCTTGATGATACGAGAAATCAAACAATATACCTAATGTAACCGTTTTGCCCTTATTAAAAGATAGAACTGATTTCTTAAATCAAAAGAATTAATATTAACCTTGCTTTTACGAGCCTTTGAATTTACTAATTCACAAAAGAACAGCTTTAAAGCAAGACCATGCTGAATGATATTTGTTGTTTTTGTTGTTGTTTTTTTTTTTATAAATAACATTTTACATCCATCGGATGCATTCATGTGAAGGACATTGAATTTGATTTATAATCCGGTTTCAAAAAAATTCGACTTCCTTGAGCTATGTTGTATTTGTCTTATCGTTCGATTGTATTTGCCACACAGCGCTGCGAACTACGTTGACCTAATCACCCATTGATGGCCGAAAAATCAATTTAACTGAACGTTTGGTTTGATGCTTTTGGCACACAGCGCTGCACGAATCAGATCAGCTCATTCAGAGATCAGAGATTTGGTAAAATTTCCATTCGCAAACCGGAAATGAAAAAGACATTCATTAATAAGTGCAAACGCCTAAAACAGATTCCGTTGCAGCTTCTTGTATTCAAAGCTCAGGATACTTCTTAATCATAAGAGGATAATAACTTGAAGTACTCAAGATACTTCTTAATCATAAGACGATAATAATTAAAAGTATACATAACCTATTGGATAGAAATTATAAAATTATTTTAATGTTAATATATCAATCACGAAAACACAAGTAATGATAAAAATGGAAATAATAATTATGAAGATTAATGGTAATCGTAATGAATAAACAATGTCATACAAGATAATATTAAAAGTGAAAGGATATTAAAAAATGAACTGAAAAATACAAGTGTGCCGACTGCTGTTTTGTTGCAATTGTAGACAAACTTGCGCATCCATTATGAATAAAAAAACAGTGTCAGTGTGAAATTGCGGTTCCACCATCGTCTTTCATGTCAAATTGAAATCAGCATATTCATTCCAGAGAAATCATGTTCATGCCAAATGAAATTTGTTCATGCCAAATGAAATTTGTTCATGCCAAATGAAATCAGCAGGCCATTTGGGTATATTTTTTTATTGGTGTTGAACTTTTGTACCTAATAGACCCAGAACAGACTACGAGACCTCAATCATCGTCTGCATGTACACAGCTTGAAAAAGTAGTGTAAATTTCTTTTTAATATCTTGCACATAAATGGAGCGTCACAAAACATAAAAAAATAAAATAACACATCGTGCCCTGTTATGGGCGATTCGATACATTGCCGACAATATTATATGCAACAGCTCAACTTTGTTAGAACTATTTAACGGAAGTGGCTGTTTCGCGTAGATTGAAATAAAATTTTATATGGTCTGATATTTACATCCCAATAAGAATTCAGATTTTTTTTTGTGTAGTTACCCTAGAGAAAAAATTCAAATGAACTACTAAATTATCTTGTACGTAATGCTTAGGATAAATCTTTTATTTTATGTGGAACATTCTACATTTCTTATTGGTCAGACCTTTCGATAAGTCGATCAGTTTAAGAAATAACCAAGTCAATTTTACTCAATAGGGTGTATTAATTAAATAAAATATATGAAAAAATATGATGACGGGCGTTTTTTTTTTACTTATTTATTTTCCGTCGGCCTATTTCCTCACATGGTGACAATCACCGATGCCAGGGAGACGAGACTCCACCTCCTGGACCCTACCTAACGACTCATGACTATGAACTGGGACCAACGGCTTTACTTCCCTTCCGAAGGAAGACGTGACCAAGATTTTTTCGCCTCAGAAAAACCACCGACGTCGACTGGGATTGAACCCAGACCCACTGGGGTGCAAAGTAGCAGTCACGCTTACCACAACACCACCGACGCCGACGATGACGGGCGTTCTTACTAGTACAAAAACATTACTTTTAGATCTCAAGAATTTTTTACGAAAAATCGAATCATTTTTATTTTTACAAACTGGCATGAAGTTCACAAAGTGACATAATACATAGTGACAGCAAGCTGACCTGTCGGAATGTGCAAAGCTTTTCGACGTTTTTGATGTTTGAAATTATTGAGTGAAACACT